>CAUPSG010000356.1:0-61670 GCA_963513935.1 Aphrophora alni
AAATAAACTTGTGGAAGATCATTTGCACTTCTTCTTTCTGAAATATTTATTAATATTTGAAGATAGTGGCTCAGAGCATCTACACCAGATTCTGTCCTATTTCTTCAGTTCTAAATTGTTGTGTCCACTAGGAAACAGTTTAGTCAAATGTTTTTTAGTATTTTTTGTTGACTGTACACGGTTACCACAAAGACGCATGGAATAGACATTAAACTTTAATTAATAATAAAACAATAACAATTTAAAACATACATAGAATAAAACTCGAACACAAGATCTCACAAAAATTACGTTTACTTAATCAAAACGCGTTTTCAACGACAAAGTCGGCATCCTCAGTGATACATGAGCTACAATAACTAAACTATAAATTATTTTATTGTAGCTCATGTATTACCGAGGATGGTCACTTTGTCGTTGAAACGCGTTTGATTAAGTAAACGTAATTTTTGTGAGATTTTTGTTCGAGCTTTATTCTGTCTAATATTACCTCACAAATCAAGCTCAATATTTATTTATTCATATATTAACATTCATTTTTAAAAAATACAAATGGATTACAACAATAAACATTTATCCCTCAAGTTTATTAATTAGAGATATAAAACAGAACACCAACCTACTCAATATCCATTACCAATTTATAATTTTCTTTGAAAATAATTCCGTTTGACATATAATTTTATTATATCTGGTAATTTATAAAATAATTTTGGTGTAAGTTATGAATAAAAATTAATAAAATAAGTTAGTTTTGCTTTTGGAATTGTAACGTGTTTTCAGAACATAATTACAATTTATATTCATTTATATAATTGTGTAGATCTTCATTTTTCCTGAAGAAAATATTAATTAATGTAATCTATCTTTCCGAGTCTTCCATATTATAGATTTGCATGATCTTCCTACATTATATATTGACAATGAAAATGTGGATTACTGTAGTTATTTTAAAAACATTACACAAACTTTCTCACTCACTCATCCCTAAAACCAAATAAAAATCCATGTCAACTATACACCACCGAAAATTGCGTAGTTATCAGTAAAAAAGCGAAAATTAATCATATAATATATGGGCTTAAAATGTAAATAGAATTTTATTAAATTTAAATGGAACTTAAACTTGCTTAGCTTGTCTAATAGCGCCCACAACGTAAATTGTATTTGATTAAATGAGATTATAATGACGGTTATCAAGGTTAATTTTAATTTTCGAAAATTATTCCTCAACCGTAATATTTTTTTAATTGCAATTCGGCACAAGGGTTTGGGTTATTAATCACTAATGATCTAAATCCTGTGCGAAATTGCAAGCGAAATCATATTCAGGAATAATTGGCGAAATCAAAAATGAATTTGACCGCCCTTATTAAAAGTTCGATTTTAAGCAAACACCGATTTACGTTGGGGACGCGTTTATGACACAAGCTGAGCAAATTTAGAACTTTAAATAAGAATATAAATATTTTTAAAGTCGGCGTCCATTGATCATTATCACTTTTTGGCTGACTGTTATAGAACTGATATTTTTGGTGACGAATAGCTTTAGTTGGTTTTTATTTTGTTTAGTATGTGTGATGTATTTTGTTGTTCCACCATTTCTTTCTTTTTCTGTCTTCAATTCAATAATATTCAGATATTTATTTATTTCAATTTGAATTTTATTTGTTGAAACGTTAATTAATATTTTTAGTAATTCAGCCATTCTTTACAAACATACACCTAACACTAAAACAATTATTTTCTGAATTTCTCAGTAAAAAGTTTATTAAAGTCTATAAAATACCTTAACTTAATATTACCAACAATATCTTGTAGCAGAATTCTTTATTTTGTCGATATTTTCATCTCTGAAGTTGGTATACATCTAGTCACTTTATATTTATCAGTGATTAATTGTCAGTAAATTACCAAGAATATCAGTGAACTTTATGAACAAGTTATTGCGGCTTACAAACATGAAAACTGTTTCATTAATAATGAATACATTTTCCTAACAATTTCACAATAATTCCTCCTGATTCAAACACATATTTAAGATGTAAATAAGTTTGTTTATGTTCTTTTATAGATCAAATAAGTCTTACTTTAACTAAAAAGAATGTAAGAAGAGCACTGAAAACTTTTTAAGGTAAAATAAAGTAATTTTAACAGACTGTTGAGTTTATTGTCACGTCCGTAACAAACCAGTGTCACGTCCGTAACGTTTTATTAATTTTTTAATTGAAATATTACAGGATTTTAAGATTGAACACTAATGTTTCTAAGAAGGTATTTATCTTAAGATAAGCTGACAAAGATTTAATTCATAAATTTCCCAAGAAATTAACAGACTTTTTAACAATTGTAACAGTATGTCAGAAGACAAGTGCTTTTCAAGTCACGTCCGTAACTCCAACTTAGTTGAACTATACATCAAAACCAATAATATGATCATTTTCAAATTTAGTGCAAAAATAGTATAACAAATTACCTACCAGTTGAGCTTTAACAATTTACAAAATAAAATTAACTTTTTTTTTCCAAGTTGTAATGCATGTAACTGTCACGTCCGTAACAAAAGCATGGCTGATTTGTGTTTTAATAAGTGTTATGCATTTTGTTTTTTTTTGAAATTTATGTTATTTTTTATTTAATCTAACATTGACGATAGTTATTTTTAATTTGCGATGGTTTCACATGGGTTTATATTGAAGAGAGGACCTAATAGTGCTAATTTCTCTCTTCAAATAAAGACAATCTATTTATCATTACAGGGATTCCACGAACTGAAAGAACCAGACTTCCCGGCATGTCTGGTTTGTTCTTTCGATGCTTATGAACATCCCGGGTTTGTCGCTAGCCTGATGAATATGATGTGCTATTGCGTGGACATTTCAATAAACAGAATTCATTATACAATCTGAATTAATATGCACAGAGATCATTACTTTCCGAAATTTAAACAATGTTGGGCTGCATCCAGCTATGACATCATTGATCTGTATTTTATTGAAGATAACCATGGCAACAGGACGACTGTCACAGCACAACTGTGGAAAAACTTGAAATGCTCTATGACCACGATAAAGTTTCTTTTTTTCCTAATTGTACTTTGATATATTTTTGTTGATAATTGTATTTAAATAAAGGTTGTTTTTATAATAATTTATTATTAACTGTACCACGCTATTGCATGTTTTCAAAGGGATTTGGCAACATTTTGTGAGATAAAACAATCTTGATATAATGGTTACACCCTGTGAATAGTGATGTAACAATCTCTTTTGGCAACCTAAAGGGTTGGCAAAATTAAACGGAACTTTACAATGGGAATGATTAATATTTTATGAATCTGCGTGCATGTCGGCAGGTTTTGGCGGTAAATTAGTGGGTGAACTAATTCCCTGTGTGGGTGACGTTATCAAACTGTGATAACATATGTGCAACTCTTGCCTGTGTTTAATTGTTTGAAATAGACTTATGTAAACTTTTAGGTTAAAAGTAACAATTACTGAATTCACCAATCAAGTTCAAACTGATAATCTTCGTAATTAAAATAGGAAACAATTTGTTAACGTTTTTCTTTCTAGGACCTATATAAACAGAGATATTTTATTCCTCTTTGCAACATCACTAATGGTTTTAGAAGGTTATTATTAGTTTTATCATAAGATAACTTTTGTTTCCACTGTTTATTTTGCAATGTGATATTTAACTCATTATTAAAACTTTATGTAGTTGTGTTGAAGTGCTCCAGATTATGTGTGTATTTATAAACTGAAGTTTCCTTAAGGATCTACAGAAATCTTACAATTTTGATATAAACACACTAACACACAGGTGGTGTAGATGAAACATTAAATTGACAAATATTGTACAATTAATGTCTCAAGAACATAAATTATACTTGATATTAATTCCGGTAATGGACTTGTAAATACAGAAAAGTTGGGATTATACCTGCCAACAAAAGTTTTCAAGCTAAGTAATTATTAAACTTTTTTTCTTTATGTCTGTCATTTCAAGAAAACTTGTAATTTATCGTTATTAATTTTACTCCTTCACTTTAAAATGTTTGTTCAAGAAATTTACTCTATCTGTATTTTGGTAGTGTCAGTCAAAACTTAGAAATTAGTTATCGACGCCGTCTGTGAAAAAATGATCTCTGTTTCTATAGATCCAAAAAAAAGTTAGGCACAAATTGTTTTATAATTTAATTACGAAGAAGATCAGTTTGAACTTGATTGGTGAATTCAGCTAGTTGTTACCTAACCTCAAAGTTTACACAAGTATATTTTAAAAATTATACCCAGGCAGGAGATGTACATATATGTGACCACAGTATATATAATTATGTGTGATGTGTGAAAATCCTGCCAACACACACACCAGCCAGGCATTTCAATTCCCCGGCCTTAAACGGCTAATACCACCACACAGACCCTGTAGTCATAGCTTTCTTCTGATTTACCGAGCAACTTCACGTTATGTGACGAGAACGCTAAAAACGCGATCACACTACATTGGCGCTCCGTCAACACTCCGAACCAATCACCAGCTCATTTCGTACGTTGATTGGTTCGCAACATCGTAGCTCGTACAATGACCAGCTCATTGTTCACACACAGATAATAAATTGAAAATTATATAGTACCGACATAAAACTCATAGAAAATCACTTCTCCTCAGGGACCACATCTAGAGACAACTCAACTGTACTAACACTTCCAACCAGAGCCGGACCAACACACACAAGCTGACGTCAAGGAAATTGAGGAACCTGCCTGCAGAGCGCCCGTATGCAGCCCATACAAGTTTTGTTGATTTGTTAACCATTCTGTGACTACCTATTCCAACACCTGGCCAGAATAAAAAACTGCTTGTTTCCTGAAAAGGAAATACAAAGTGGAAACTCTGCACCCGAGCAAAACAGCTTACCTTATCGCTTCCTGAAAAGGAAAGTGTAAGAGATCCTACTCTGGGGGTAGTGGTGACACCCCTTTCATGCTGAAGATGAACGACGAAAGTCGTATAACTCAGTAAGAGGCCCGACGACTCGACAAGCTCCAGACTCAAAAGCCGGCAGCAACTACCTACAAGCCCACCAAAAGTTCCCTGCCACCGACTCGTGTTATGTGTGATTTCACACAGCCCACTAACTACTATCCACATAGCTGTAAAAGAACACAATCCTGCCCCTGGCGACCCTAGAGCCCCACTTTACGTGATGCCCTAAACCTTTAGTGGTTGACTGGGCCAACAACCAGTCACTCTCCTCTTGTGGCTTTGGTCCTTTTTAGGGCAAAAAGCATGCCCAACCGTTCCCCGAAACAGACACCCCAGACCCTTCAGGGTCGATCTACCTACCCGTACCTCCGTGTACACCTCCCCCTCCCGCAACCCAAGACAGCTCCCTCCACAGGATGGTTGTATGTAAATCGCGCCCAGTGAAAATAGCGCCCACTGAGGAATGTGTGCAAATCGCGCCCGGTCTAGAAATTGTCTACCTGTGGAGACATACCTGCCCCATGAGTCTCACCTCCACCAGCTGATGCGTAGTTTTGCATTTCAATGTTTGGCCCTTCGATCACAGCCTACCTCAGAGCATGATATCTAAACAATGCTTTGGGAATTCCTTCCTACCCAAACTAACCTAAACCTAACCTAACCTACATGTCGAAAGATTACTTTTGTCATTTAGCCAGTCCACGGCCTGAATAAAGTGTGATGGGAATCAGTTTATTTGTTTAACTTCTATATAAATATCCCGTTGCAGCAAACCTGGGCACTCAAAATAGTTCATGAAAAAAAAATCGAATCATTTACTTAAGGTTTTTATATTTTTCACATATATTAGATAAGGTGGAACTGTTTGAACATTTTGAAGTAGACATATTTGTGGCGGTAGAAAGAATGTCTTGACCCTTGTAAATTTCTTCGATCGTCGAAGGCATTCCGTTTTAGCCAAAAAATACTCCAGGTAGAGACTTTACAGGACACCCCACAGGACAGCCTACGTTAAGTTTTAAACGTTCACATGTATTACAAAAGAATCTTACAATTTCCTCTTTTTATTTTAAACTTAATTACCATCATAATATTGTTATTGTGTTATGTAAATTATGTGTTTAACTGTTTTGTGTTGTAATGCGATTTCTCGTTTAAAAACCTTTGGAAATAGTCTTCACGTTGAAACTGGAGTCAGGCACATTGACCACAGAAGGTAAAATAAATAATTTGTTAATATTAAAAATTAAAGCTCACATGTAACAGATTTTAAGAAATTCTAATTTATATTTCTATTTAAAGTCACTGCTGGAATTAAATCAGTAGAATGTGTCTTTTATCTAGAGTCTTCCAAGTCCATATCATTTATACCATATTCCAAAGACAAAGAGTTATATGTGCAAATAAGGATGACGACTTAATCGTCGAAACTGTTTAGTTATACTTTTAAGTTTTCCTTAATTGTTTATCAATATTTTCAGTTGTTTTACACTGTTTCATTTGGAGGAAAATATTTCATTACGAGTTTAGTTTTTAAATAACAAAAGCCTACAAAATTCCACAGCCACTGTACAATAAAGATCTCTTACTTTCTCTTTGTTCTACCCACAACCGTTCTTGATTACTCTACAACTCTCCAATTCTCATTGTCTTACTAGAAGGTTTCAACTACCTTAGGTAAGTATCTCGAAAAGCTGTGGAACGGCCGTACAATTAACTACAATTGTATTCAAATTCATTTCGTACTCATAACTAAAAGCTTTTAATCATAAACAGCAAAATTTAAAATTGAAATTCTAGTTATTACTTGATGGAACGCCAAAACTTTTGAGATGTTACCAATGAAGCAATCTGACACCATTATTTTGTTCATTGTGTGTGTTGATACAGTACTTTCTAGAGGTTGCAATTTTGGTTTGATTTTATGCCAATTTGATCAGTTTTAGAAATAATTTAATAAGTTCGTAAACCAGAAAATCAATAACCAAATGCATGAAAACACAATTATCCACACACAAAAAAAGACTTTCTTTGTGCAACACATATACAAGACGGCGTTTGAATCAACTGCTACATGGACAAAAACCCCACTAACAATGTACAATTTTAAATAATGAGAGAAATTTTCAATTAAAACAAATTTTTTTAGTTGACTAATTTAAAACCTGTAAGTTTTTTGATGCTCAATAAAGATTATGTGAACCGTTCAAATTTACACTCAATATTGTTTAAAAATATTTTAGAAGAAACTTTTTTTTTAAATTTAATCTCGAAGTTTGCGCAAAATCCAGAGCATAAGATGCAATATGTGACCATAAGAGTGGAATTTTTCGCAAGACGCGAATTTCTACATTAATCAAAGGAAGAAGTTCGTATAACACAGCAAAGTAAATGACTTAAATTGTTGGTTTAATTCTGCTCTATAAAATGTATTTTCAATTATCAAAAATATGTTCAATTCATGTATAATATTTTTTGAGATCAGAAGACATATGTGATTGATCAGAAGACGTACATGTCTAGGCAGTAGGAGCGCTACGAAAAATTAATTCTAGAGAAACAGAAACTCAATCGTGAACATGAACGTGAAGATTAGCAACCGAAAAAGATAAGCGAATGAACAACAGAGTGGCCACTGGAACTGAACTACTTCACGATGGAATGCAACATTAAATAGCCGTTTTCATTAAAATACACGCATCAACTACAATATTAAACTGATATAGGACCAATGAGCATTGTTTGTGTTTACTGCAAAGCTTTTAAATTAGAAAGGTGAATCGGATGATTATGTTGTTCTTCGGGAAATGTGCGGATAATTTAATAATTCAACCTCCGGAGCCTTTGAAATCATTATTAAATGGAGAACATCGTTCATCAAAGCAGTTTTTAGATCATTCCAAGCTAATAAAATAGTTTTACAAAATGCACGGACAAGTGTATCATCTTATAGGACCATTACTTCCGGAAGAAAACGATTTTTCTAAAGTTCTCCAAGTCTACTTCATCACAGATTATTCACACCAGACCCGAATTAGAATGAATAACATTCGTAAGTGTTGAAGAATGAGCTTCAAATATTCTTCACAAAGTAAATCCTGTGAATTGAAAAGTGGGTTTGAATTTTTAACTTCTACGAATAACGAATATAACATTCCATTTACGCTTGTAGCCTTACTGGATTGTTAATAATTAGTTTAAACAGTTCAATAACGTATGTCGCCAGTGCGTTTTAATCTTAAATGTTAATAATTTGTGTTGTTTAAGTATCTGTGTAATGTATTTTACGAGTACATTTGATAATAACTGATAAATAGTCGAAACGCGTCATGGGAAAAAATACAAAAAAAGGACATCAAAACAAGGATCGTTTGACAGCTTCACCATACGGTAACTGATATTAGTAATAATAAAATTGTTATAAATGCAGATCGAACAACTAACTTATAGAGTATGTAAGCCGTTATAAAGTTGTTGAAGTTAATGTTACACAGAAGTTCGTTATTAGCGGTGATAGACTACATCGAATGGACGTTACGACGCTTTGCAATATTCTTTAATATTTTGTCGTATCACTTCACTTTGAAATTGGTTATCTAATACGGGAATAGAAACAAATAAGAATGTTTCAGCTCTACAATAGACTTATAATTAGAAGAGTACAATCATTAGATTTATTTCAATCAATTGCTGAATCAATTTATTATATATGCAAAATAAAAACAGAGAGACTTACATATATACGAATTTGTGATTTGTACTCGTCAATCTCAGTAAGAACTTGGAGAGTTGAGTTATTCTGGCGTCGAGATTTACTGGATAACCGCGATAAATGCAGGAAAGAAGGCAAGATGATTTTGGTATGTCCGAAAGTGTTTACGTACAAATTTATTCATCACAATTACTACAAATACTAAATGGAAAGTGATCATTCAGATGCTGCCTCAATGCTTCTTATCTCAAGGTCGTGACGACCTAGTGACGCGAGTATTTCATTTGAAATTTAAAAAAATAAAAATCTTTTCGTGAATGGTAAAATATATGGTCCAGTTTTATGGTGTATGTACAGTGTGGAATAGCTTGCCACTTGGACATATTTTGGTTTTATTTAGAAGAAAAAAGAAGACCAATTCAAGTATATTCCGTATTAGTGCGGAGATGCTGGATCCAGCTGTTGATTTAGATCTTTAATATATGGTTTAATATACATGTGATTCATTGACCATGAGGAGAATTAAATTCATAATCAACATATATGTACGCCTAAACGATGTCTAAAATAGTTTACTTCAGAAACGACCGCGAATGGTGATGGATATCATAATCACTAGAGACAAAGCTACAAGATGGAAGTTTTAACGTGAAATTCGCTTAAGAAATAAGACACTGACGCTTGACAATAGAAGGGTAGTTCCATATTATCCCGTACTATCACAAACGTTTGGTTCTGACATCAATGTTGAGTTATACAATAGTTTAAAACCTATTAAGTACATACATAGCAAATAAGGGGTCTATTCTGTTATGTCCGTAATGTTTCATTAACGTTAACATTGGACTTAATTACGGTAGTAGGTAATAAAAAATACTTAAACGTTTGTTACACTGTACTACTGGCTACGTGTGCACATAGGACTGCTGACGCAAGAAGACAAGCTAGGGTGAACGGAATGCAAGGCTTGAGGTAGGTCCGGGGGTTACATACATGGAACCAAGGACATCGAGTGATGGATCTGTCGCCAATAGGATTTATTCATTACAAGGTCTTACAACATATGATCCTTTCGTCGCAGTCAGTATTTCCATATTATTACACATAGTAATTAATTAACAATTATTACTTAATTCGTTACATACATTACAATATAATCTAGCTACGATTTGCTTACATAATAACTACGACGACGTATTACCGTTTCAAAATGGTCGCACATCTGAAGCTACATGAATCTTTTCTTTCCCTATACATGAACGCTTTCTATTTTTGAGATGCATCTAGATGTATATGACCAGAGAGAATTTTAACGTACAGATAATATACATCAGCAAGTAGAATATCCAAGAAATACTACACTTATTATATTTTTCTATATTCGTGGTAAAGATAACGTTGAAAAACTTTACTGAATAAAGATGTCTCAACTTACTACACTTACATAAACATACTGGAAAGTTTCAACGTAGATGACGAAGGACTTAGAAGAAGGACACGAAAATGTCCATCGTGAAGACGTACTGAATAGCATAGTGCATCCAAATAATCATGATTGATACTTACTTTGTTTACTGCTTCAAAACGTCCATAGACACTTCTTCATTTGAAAACATTATCTCTGTCGTCAATGTACTACACCCAACGTTTCAAACAGCGTTCCAATCTCTGGGTCTCTTAGGGAATGACAACCATTGGCATGAAATACTCTCTGAAACAAGTGTGACAAAATGTAAGAATATTTTACAATATTTCCAATCCATCTAAATTGTAACTCAAATACAAATACGATCTGTCTGAAAATATACTTAGAAAGATTCCACGTCAGGAAATTATGGCTGATTTAAATTTACACAAGGAATACATTGAAAATCGGTGTTTATTGTTTTTACAACATTTCATCACATCAGTTTGTGTAATCCTTACTCAATATGGAATGCCAGCACGACAATCTACACAATGAAGCATTTCTTTCTGAAATCAAACCGGTAGCTGTTACTTTCCATTCTTTGAAAAACGAAATGTTGTTAATAGATGAACCAAAAATTATATATCAACTTCTAGTATTGTGCTTTTCCTAATGCACAAGGGGAAATTTGAAACTGGTTTTCCATCGTTAATATTTTCAAAGTTACAAAACGAAGGCTAGATTGCGTTAGCTGCTTCATCGGGAATTACGTGACGGAAAAAACTGCTAATTCTTTATTCAAAATAAAAATAGAAATGATTTCCAAGTTTGAAATATTTTTTTTACAACATTGACAGAGTTCAATTTAATATATTCAGATCTGATGGTTTGGTATGAATGCACTATGGCAAAAAAAAAAATTCAGGCTCTTCGAGATCTGCGCATTGATGATATATTTATGGGTGGAGTGACTTTACCTTTCCCTGGAGATTTTAGACAAACGTTACCAGTAATCACACGAGGGACCAGAGCCGATGAAGTAAACATAAAGAATCGAATCTATGACGTAAAGATGAAGCAGTAACACTCACAATTTATAAAAACCACCTGAAAGAGGATGCTGGTGATTATAACAATATTAAAATTAACAGACCGCAAGATGCAAGAAGTGAGATATGTTTAACGTCATTACTATGTTAAATTGTTTTTTCCACCAGAAGAATCACAAGTTATGCATACTTGTGATTTTAGTAACCAAAAATTAACAGATTAATGCAATAATTAATTGTATACTTTAACAATTTGTAGGAGAAGAAACAAGTTATTAATCTATCAATACAGTATTGTATGAAAATGCAGTGCAGTGTCCTACAGAGTTTTTAAATAGTCAGTCTGTATCAGTTTTACCAACCCACGCATTTAAAAGTAGGTGTTCCAATCATACTTATGAGAAATTCGAAGTGACTATAGTTATGCGATAGGACACAGTTTAAATTTAAACCATTAAAAAAAAATCACATTATTGAGATGATTATCTTAACAGATTGTGGTAAGGGAGAAACAGTATTATCCCAAGAATTCCAATTAATCCCAATAATTTTCTTTTTAAATTTAAAAGCCTTAAACTTCCACAACATGTTTGCTTCTCAATGTCTATTATCAAATCACAAGGGCAGACTTTATGCTTAGATTTAAGAGTTTTTTTCCCCCAGATGTATGTTGCATGTTTGCATAAAGTAGCGATCTCTTTATTTGTTCCAATGAGAGTACAAACAATATCCTCTACAGTCTACAAGGAACCATTGCAGGGACAAATATGCACAAACATATTTGTGCGTGTTTGTGTGGTGTCCATGCATCAGTACGTGTGTAGAAAAATTAATAGTTACTTTTGTTTTTGTGAAATAGCTTTGAATCTGTAAAAATGTTGATTATACTGTACATTTAAATATATATGTGTAGAAAATTTGTATATATGAAATAAATATCCTCAAATACACTATTATAATTGTCTTGAGATAATTTCGATTCTCATTATAATATATATTAAGAGGTAATCAATGTTGAATTTGAAATATTCACGTGCAAAACCGCGGAGAACAGCTCGTCTATAAAATAGCCTATATTTATATCTTTAAAATGCAACAATGAAATTTCAATAAGGAAATAATTTCCATAGTAACGTGTGATGCAAGAATATTTTAGTTGTGAATAATCCTCTAAGGAGCTAACAACGTCGTTGTGTCTATCCCTCTGTATACAATCTTGTATGACCTTCCATCTGTATCCTTACTGAAAGTGTTGAGGGGTGAATTAGCTGTCCATTAAATACACACAAGTTTTCCTTTTGACAATTTGTTTACAGAAATTTGTAAACGGATTGCTTGTGTCAAGTATTTACTGCTTTGCTTCTACACTACTACATATCTTATACACTACTATCCAGTTAGTCTATAGTTTGTGGTCCTAGACACTAACATTTGTAAATACTTTTGAACAAAAAATATTTTAAAATGTATTTTAACTTTAATAATGAAAATGGCTTGAAAGTTGTAAATATACATCTCAGACTATGAAAGCAATTGAAAAAAAAAAAAAATGGTCTGTCGTCTATGGACTGACCAAACAAACCAAATCGTCTTAATAATTTGGTATTTGGGCATATTTTGGTCATACCTCGAATCTTTTATTGTTAGCCTATTATTTATTTCCTTTACAAGACAGTTAAAAACACAACCTACATTTATACTACTAAACATGTACTAAAACAATCATTATTATAGTTTATTAAAATTTAAAGTAAACTGCAATACATATTTAAAAAAATAATAATAATAGCAAAAAATGCAGTAGCTTTACTCAATACTTTGAATACATTGCAAATCAAAAATATAACAAATAGTCTATACAGTTAAGTTACTACTTTAAAAACTATAACTAGTATTTCTGGTGTGAAAAGAGCCAACATTTAAAATGTTCAAAATGAATTCCATGTTTTTATATTTACTGGAATAGAGTTAATGAATTTAGAAGCTAAAATAACTAATGACTTTTGAACAAATCCATTATGTGGTTTTGCCAGTTGTAATATTGGAATTTTGCCGAGTAGAATATTTGTGGAGTCCACAATCAATAGTTACTGAAATGTTTAAGCTAAATATGTAGAATAATGTAGGGAATTTAAAAAACAAAGGAAACAAAATTAGTAATGAAATGTGGATTGTGATTTCTTACATATATAGCCTATTTTCAATTAAAACAAGATATTTTACTTGAATAGTTTCCAACCTGTAAGTATTTTGATCTTCAGTAAAGATTATGTACAACGTTAACATTAACTATAATGTCTTAAAGTTTATAATTTAAAAAAAGAAGAAGAAATTTGTAAAAGTATAACAAATTATATAACAATTTTATTTTTCGACGGTACCCTTACGTCCTATATGTTTTAAAATAAGTAAGTCACTACTGAGATTTTGTAACTATAAAATATTGTTCGAGATATATTTCGCTTCAAAATTGTGCGTAATTTATTTTAAAGGGGATAAAATTGCTTGATGTGTAGAAGACACAAGTGATTAACAAAAGCAACAGAATGTTTTCTAAACACTGTCCATCTTCAATGAATTTTAAATTAAAACTCACAAAGGAAAAGGAAAAGGGAAAGCTATATAAACATCCTCTTTACGTATAGCCTGAGGTATTGACTATTGTTCAACAGATCTGTATTTACCCGTATATGAACAAAGTTTCTTTTTGCGAACAAAGTTGTCTTTTTTAATATATAGTGTGTCTGTAAAGACATGCTTCAGTTTTAATTTAAATCATGTATTTAACTAAAGACATTAAATACATTAATGAAATTGAATAATAATACAAAAAGTTATTCTAAGGTTTAGTTAAATTTTGAATTCATTTAATAGGTAATAAATTTTCTGCGTACACGGCATGAAAAGTCGCTCCTGTTTTCAGTGATGAATGCTACGAATCGATTCAGTGTACACCTTTCGATTCAACAAACCCCAGAATAAAAGTTGATAAGTTTTAAATCCGTAGAGTGGAGGTCAGGCTCCTATCTTTCCCTCTTAATCCAGAACAATGCAAATGAAGGACTCAAGGATGGCCCTAGCATCGTTTGCGTTTATTGTACAGGAACATCATGTTGTTGGAAGATGTGGTAATTCCACGGGTATTCGGGGATCACCGTATCTAGATCACGGCATAGATATGCGATGCGACCACCGTCGTTCACAGTGCGCCGAAGTCAGCGGACGTAAGTTGCGCGTTGTTACAATATAACCTCTTGGTAATAAACCTTAATGGCTACCTAAACCCTTAATTGCGGGGTCTGATCGACCCCCGGGTGTTACATAGTCATTAGTAGGTCATCCGACTAAAATCGAGAAGGAATTATTATGACCTAAAGGGTTAACGTAATTCTCCCATCACGCCTGTCCCTAACCGTAAGTTCTAAACGATAAGTTAAGTAATTATAATATTTAATTAGTTAGTTTAAATAGTACATTATACCTCATCATAACCTGACTGTGAACATAGTGATTAGTTGGGTTTGAGACTAAGCGTTCATTAACAATCCAATATATTTACTGGGTAAGTCCTAACACGTTATTCCAAACCCTCCTTCCGGAACCTTAAGCGGTTCAAACGTCTGGCCCAATCGAATAACCAGGGCAGATGTTCGCCTCAGTTGGTAGTAGAGACTTTCGCCGCAAAGATCATATTCTCTCATCGATTTGAGGCAGCCTTAGAATGTCAAGATAGTTGTCAGATTTTATTGTACTTCCACAAAGAAACAGATTGATGAGCGCTATCATATTACCTACCCATCACCATCACATACTGTAATACAAGTGTAGATACTCTACTAAAAGTAATGCCCAAAAATTGTTATTTTACACCGTGTAGGAAATCTTAAATTGTATTGATAGATGAAGGAGGTTTTACCCAGTAGAGTAAGTTTGTTTAAAACAGGTTTTCTGAACCTCGTAATTGTGTATATCACTACTTTCTTGACTTCTGCTAGGTTTTGACGATCATCGTAGATTCGTATTAAAACGTTTCAACGTGCTTCACTCGTGTCAGTGTCTCAGCACGTGCCACGAATATCACATTTTCTTAGAAGCTATTTACAATTTTCTAAATAAGTTTAATAACAAACTAGACATGAACAAAAACTGTTTAAAATAGTCGTCGTTTTGACGTTTCTTATAAGATTTTTCTAAATTTCAGTAAAGTTTCTAAATGTACACTACAGTCCCTTTTACTTATGTATGAACCCTATGACAGCTTTGATGATTTATTGCTTATCATGGTAAACATATGTTCTCAACCTTCAAATTTTACATGACAAACTTCAGTGTTTTTAATTACTCTCAATACAGTAGTGATATACACTTTTACGAGTATCTGAAAACCCACGTTTCAACTATATTAAACAAATTTATCATAAATAGATAAGACTCCTTGATGTATACCAATACAATTTAACATTTCCTAAAAGGCCAAGACACCAAATATGAAACCATCTAATACCAAAATATGAAACTTTGCCAAATGAAACCGTAAAGGATACAGTGTATTTATTCCTAGTCGCGATATTTAGGGTCTCAAAAAATCCTTAAAGTTTCTTTCGAATATATCACAAATTCTGGACATATCATCATTAATTACCCAATATACGAAGGTCCTTAAAAAAATCGACCGGTTTTTAACTCATCTTCATGTTTCATGACGTCAGGAAGGCAGAAAGTTATTTTTTACACACCGTCCGTCCGTCGTCTTTGTCGTCTGTACGTAGGCACGATAGAAGCCAAACAAAATAATATTGGAACATGAAATTTGGTATAGAGGAACCATAGTGTGTTCATATAGAATTATTTTGAAATTAAGAAAAATCTAATTTAAAATGTCTAAATGTCATCAATTTTAAACATATCTCATGTGTATTCATTATTATTATTAAGACTGGGGAGAGTGTATAGAAACCTCCTGCACTGCGACCTAGTTAGATCTTTTGTGCCCCCCCTCTTGTTGGACTCAGGAGAGATCTATGTCTTTGACAAAATTGATCAAACCCTCATGTGTATTCAACTTATAACTCTAAATTAAGATACAAATTTGCAGATATCAACGCTGTATTCAATGGTACCAACCCAACACATATACCATAAAAAACACTAAGGTTATTATCAAAAAAGTAGTTTTTAACTCTTCCCAAGAAAATGTGATTTTGTATAGTTACGAGAACTGGGAGGGCTAATTTACGGTCTGGAGCGTAGCGAGTGAAGGCTTCATCAAACATATACAGCTCGTAGACCTTCTTAGACCACTGAATAAAACTATATTTTGTGAAAATCGGGACTAAAATTCTCCAGACACGAAATTTGGTGGGATGTTAAGTTTTGGGGTTACTTCAATGGGAAAAAAATCGAACACCAGCTCATAGCTGAGCCCACTGGGGGGGGGGGGATGTTAAAAGGTGGGGGTACATATCACAAAAAACTAGCAAGATATCAAAAAAGCTTATTATAAAGTTGTAGCTGACTAAATTTCCCATAAAAATAGTCTGAATAATCTTTTCGTCAGACACACTTGGACAAAATTGAGACCTTTCTTGCTCTGTTCGTATAAAACATTTTAACGAAAGAAAAAAAACTTGCATTTTTGAGTTTGGTCGATTTTTGTATCGTAAAAAGCGCTAAATGTGGTTACATAAGTATTTGCACATGTAATACCAAGTATTTGGATATAAATTTTTGTATGTATATATTTTTGCACACACATATTTTTGTGATTATTTTTAGATTCTGTCATCTTTCTACTGAAAAAAACAAAACAAAAAAAACATAACTACGACTTTCGTTCCCCCCCCCATTGAAATTATTTCAAGTTCCGCCATTATACGGTCTAGACCACACCACTACGAGATCAAGTACAACACTCTTACGAGAATCATTGTTTGTGTTTAATAGCGGTTCGTTTGTTAAATTGCTGATTTATTAACTTATGTTGGTTAAGTCAATTTGAATATATAACATAACCTGGGAAACTACAATGTATTCTAAATAGGAAGAATCACTACAAATAGGTTAGGTTACGTCATATATTGCAATTATTGTTTAATAAGTTCTTCTTCAATGTACAAAAGGGGGGTTATAATTCACAAGTACTGCCAATTAAAGAAGGTAATGATTCAAGAGTAAAAACAATATTGCATTAACTTTCTCACATAAAACCAAAATAATATTCTTTGTTATCTCTCAAAAGCTTAATGCAATACAGAATGTTAAAAGAAGATTTTTTTCAAATTTGTTACGAGAGATAAGTTTTGTAAATAAAAAATATATTTATATCTTTAAATAATGCTTGCTTCACTTGTGCCATAAACTCGTCCTATTGTAAATCGTATTTGATTTGAATCAAGTTATTTTTTTTCTCTCAGTTATTCCTGAACTGTTCCGCCATTCAGTTTTCCTCTTATATGACATTTATCACATTGGTTTGTTCCATTAATTGTTACATTTCGTAATCTTTAATCAAAACTGGTAGAGCCGATTTTGAGTAACTAGTCTTCTATAAGAGTTCTATGGACAACCAATAAGTTCCGTTTGTGAAAATAGAGGCATCTCTCTTGCAAAATGTCATCCAAATTATTAGAATACATAAAAAAAAATGGTTATTTTGAAATTTCGATTGTATAGCAGATATCCTTATATAATGAGTTATCAAATAAAAAAAAATTTTTTTTAATGTACGACCATATAAATTTTTTGTATTTATTTGAAGTACTTCACAAACGACAGACTTCATCATTCCAAAAATATTTTCAAAGGGGCCGCCTTAAAACAGTCATATCCGCGAAAATCTCTACCCTGATTATTGTATCCATGATTTTTTTTATATACGTGAGATTAAAAAATCAATAGTGAGCAAAATACAGATAAAAATTTGGAAATGCATAAGTAGTAAACAAATTCAATTACTTAACTTAACTGAACATTATAATTTAGGAAATTCTTTTGCAGTAAAAATGTTAAACATTCTTTGAAAATTCTCTCAGTGTAGTTGATTTATTTAGAGAACATTTTTTCTTAGGAAAAAATAAAGGGCGTACAAAACAAAGGGAGAACAATGTTTCCAAAAACATTGCCCCTATTCACTGAACCATAAATAAAAATTCCCAAATGAAATGGAAATGTGACAGATAAACATCCCCTATAAAAGAATGCTCTGGGGTATTGATTCTTGTTCTGTATTTCCCCGTATTTCTGTGAAATGCGTACACATGTTTATTTATATTCGTGATATTTAGGGTCGCTTTAGAGTTTCGTTACAATATATTACAAATTATTACCACGCAACTTATGTTTAATATCATTTTAGTTTAACCAAATTTTTGAGGTGAGACCGTTTTGTGAGGTACATCTTATATCAAGAGGTTTTGTGAGGCACATCTTATTTAAAGAGGTTTGTGAGGCACATCTTATATATAGAGGTTTTGTGAAGTACATCTTATATAAAGAGGTTTTGTGAGCACATCTTATATAAAGAGGTTTTGTGAGGCACATCTTATATAAAGAGGTTTTTTGAAGTACATCTTATATATAGAGGTTTTGTGAAGTACACCTTATATAAAGAGGTTTTGTGAGCACATCTTATATAAAGAGGTTTGTGAGGCACATCTTATATATAGAGGTTTTGTGAAGTACACCTTATATAAAGAGGTTTTGTGAGCACATCTTATATAAAGAGGTTTGTGAGGCACATCTTATATAAAGAGGTTTTGTGAGCACATCTTATATAAAGAGGTTTGTGAGGCACATCTTATATAAAGAGGTTTTGTGAGGCAAATCTTATATAAAGAGGTTTGTGAGGCACATCTTATATAAAGAGGTTTTGTGAGCACATCTTATATAAAGAGGTTTGTGAGGCACATCTTATATAAAGAGGTTTGTGAGGCACATCTTATATAAAGAGGTTTTGTGAGCACATCTTATATAAAGAGGTTTGTGAGGCACATCTTATATATAGAGGTTTTGTGAAGTACATCTTATATAAAGAGGTTTGTGAGGCACATCTTATATATAGAGGTTTTGTGAAGTACATCTTATATAAAGAGGTTTGTGAGGCACATCTTATATAAAGAGGTTTTGTGAGGCAAATCTTATATAAAGAGGTTTGTGAGGCACATCTTATATAAAGAGGTTTTGTGAGCACATCTTATATAAAGAGGTTTGTGAGGCACATCTTATATAAAGAGGTTTTGTGAGCACATCTTATATAAAGAGGTTTGTGAGGCACATCTTATATATAGAGGTTTTGTGAAGTACATCTTATATAAAGAGGTTTGTGAGGCACATCTTATATAAAGAGGTTTTGTGAGGCAAATCTTATATAAAGAGGTTTGTGAGGCACATCTTATATAAAGAGGTTTTGTGAGCACATCTTATATAAAGAGGTTTGTGAGGCACATCTTATATAAAGAGGTTTGTGAGGCACATCTTATATAAAGAGGTTTTGTGAGCACATCTTATATAAAGAGGTTTGTGAGGCACATCTTATATATAGAGGTTTTGTGAAGTACATCTTATATAAAGAGGTTTTGTGAGCACATCTTATATAAAGAGGTTTTGTGAAGTACATCTTATATATATATAGAGGTTTTGTGAAGTACACCTTATATATATAGAGGTTTTGTGAAGTACACCTTATATAAAGAGGTTTTGTGAGCACATCTTATATAAAGAGGTTTTGTGAGCACATCTTATATATAGAGGTTTTGTGAAGTACACCTTATATAAAGAGGTTTTGTGAGCACATCTTATATAAAGAGGTTTGTGAGGCACATCTTATATAAAGAGGTTTTGTGAAGTACATCTTATATAAAGAGGTTTTGTGAGCACATCTTATATAAAGAGGTTTTGTGAAGTACATCTTATATATATATAGAGGTTTTGTGAAGTACACCTTATATATATAGAGGTTTTGTGAAGTACACCTTATATAAAGAGGTTTTGTGAGCACATCTTATATAAAGAGGTTTTGTGAGCACATCTTATATATAGAGGTTTTGTGAGGCACATCTTATATAAAGAGGCTTTGTGAGGCACATCTTATATAAAGAGGTTTTGTGAGCACATCTTATATATAGAGGTTTTGTGAGGCACATCTTATATAAAGAGGTTTTGTGAGCACATCTTATATATAGAGGTTTTGTGAGGCACATCTTATATAAAGAGTCTTTGTGAGGCACATCTTATTTAAAGAGGTTTGTGAGCACACCTTATATAAAGAGGTTTTGTGAGGCACATCTTATTTAAAGAGGTTTGTGAGCACACCTTATATAAAGAGGTTTTGTGAGCACATCTTATATAAAGAGGTTTTGTGAGCACATCTTATATATAGAGGTTTTGTGAGGCACATCTTATATAAAGAGGCTTTGTGAGGCACATCTTATATAAAGAGTCTTTGTGAGGCACATCTTATTTAAAGAGGTTTGTGAGCACACCTTATATAAAGAGGTTTTGTGAGGCACATCTTATTTAAAGAGGTTTGTGAGCAAATCTTATAGAAAGAGGTTTGTGAGGTACATCTTATATAAAGAGGCTTTGTGAGGCACATTTTATATAAAGAGGTTTTGTGAGGCACATCTTATTTAAAGAGGTTTGTGAGCAAATCTTATAGAAAGAGGTTTGTGAGGTACATCTTATATAAAGAGGTTTTGTGAGGCACATCTTATATAAAGAGGCTTTGTGAGGCACATCTTATATAAAGAGGTTTTGTGAGCACATCTTATATATAGAGGTTTTGTGAGGCACATTTTATATAAAGAGGTTTTGTGAGCACATCTTATATATAGAGGTTTTGTGAGGCACATCTTATATAAAGAGGTTTTGTGAGCACATCTTATATATAGAGGTTTTGTGAGGCACATCTTATATAAAGAGTCTTTGTGAGGCACATCTTATTTAAAGAGGTTTGTGAGCACACCTTATATAAAGAGGTTTTGTGAGGCACATCTTATTTAAAGAGGTTTGTGAGCACACCTTATATAAAGAGGTTTTGTGAGCACATCTTATATAAAGAGGTTTTGTGAGCACATCTTATATATAGAGGTTTTGTGAGGCACATCTTATATAAAGAGGCTTTGTGAGGCACATCTTATATAAAGAGGCTTTGTGAGGCACATTTTATATAAAGAGGATTTGTGGTTGGGCGTGAAAATGTTGTTGATATTTTCGTGGATATATATTTAGGTTCCCATATTAAAAGAAAAATGAATTTAAAATAACGTCAGAAATTATTTCTTAGATGTTGTATAAACTCAAACTTTGTGATTACAAGGAGGTGGGAATATATTGTCTAATGGCGATGATCATATTTCACACAAATGTAGGCTCCCCCCCCAAAAGTACCAACTGGTTCCTAAAAATTTCGTATTCCATGTTATAAAAAAAACTCACAAAAGTTTACAGCGATTTTTAAATTAAAGAGGTTATTTTCTGACAATCAGTTCAACCGATTTTGATGGAATTTCATAAAGTATTAAAATTAAAAACTGTTTTAGAAATTTACAAACGATCAAGAAGACAAAACATTAGTTACGTATGTAGTATGATACCACTGTACTGCTACTGAAGACACTGTTAAAGAGATAAAGAAAAACACGAGAAAACATTCTGAAAGAGAATGTCTTGACTGCGAAGTGGCGTGTGAAGCTAGGTCCACCCACGTAAAATTTATGAATAAAAGGAACAAAGGATTGCTCGTTCTAATTAATTAAAAAACTGTTCCTCATAAAAAAGTCAAGTTTTTAGGAATGACTCTTGAAACAAAGCTAAAAAAGTCACACATTAAAAAAAAAAAGAAAAGAAAGGTGGTTAAATAGTGATTGTTTGGTCGTAGAACCCAGTCAAGCACTTGAAATGAACTTTTCTGCATAGGGAAGGCCTGAAAACGTGTATGGACTGTTAACTGTGGGTTGCGCCTAGAAATATGTTATTAGATTTAATTCTTCTAAAATAAAGTATTGTAGGGAGTTAATAAAACGCCGTAGTACGTTCTCGAAATGAAAACGTATTGATCTCCGCATATCCCTACAATCTGAACGAAACAGTTAGAGCCGATTTTAAGGAAATCACGTTTTTATAACAGACTTATCTCCGAATTTTTGATTTGTTACCTGTACTTTACGAACAGGTATTTTTGAAGAGATGGTAACCAATACTTGTTAGTTTCTTAGAGGCTACATATGAACAAAAAATTTACAGTTGAATTGCGAAAATCTTAATTTTGTGTTTTTATTACGGCAGTTCTCTCAAGTTTTGAGCTGGCAAAAAAAAAGTTCAGAAATATCCCCACATACTAAATTTGATTACAATCGTTCTTCACGTTCTTGATACACAACTGACGCCAGACAGACGAAAGTCAAGTATCATTAAAAAAAAAAAAAAAAAAAACACTTTTTGAACTTAAACGACTTCGAAATGGATATATGCGTAAAATAGTCAGACTTAAACAAATATTTGATCAAAATCGTTGGCGCATATTTTGAGAAAAATTCTGTTTTGTATTTTTATTTATTCATTTTGTTTATGGCAGCTACTTACAAATTTGTGAATAATCAAAAACATTTTTTAAAGTCCTGAGAGGAAGTCAAAATATGTGCCCATATATCAAATTTGATTACAATAGGTTTATGCGTTTGTGTTGTAGATTTATTCTCAGGCGACAGATGTCAGACACCCAGACAAATAGAAGACTGTCAAGCATCACTAAAAACAACTTTTTGGACTCAAAAGACCTCGAAACGTATATATATATATATATATATATATATATATATATATATATATACTGAAAAACACTACTCTTAAACAAGTATTCGATTAAAATCGTTGGCGCATATTTTGAGAAAATTTCTGTTTTGTATTTTAATTTTTTTATGGCACCTACTTACAATTTATTTTTGAAAGTCCTGAGATATAGCAAAATTATGCCCATGTATTAAATTTGATTAAAATCTATCCACTCATTTGGGTTGTAAAAAGACAGATAGATGATATACAAATATCATTCTCAAAACCACTTTTTTTTTAAACTCATAACGGATTTTTGAGAAAACTTTCGACACTGGTTTTTGATCTATCACACAATTTTCACTGGGTTAATGTAAATATGCGTGGAAAAGCAAAATCGGAAACAATGCATGCTTTCTTATTTATAAACGATTCAATTTTAACTTGATCTACACGCAAGGAATGAGGGGACTCGTTGAGTCAACTTACAATTTGTAATTTACTCCTGCAGAGCCAAATATGTCAAAGACAATCTCATGAATAACAGATCAGGGCATGAAATCAGTGTAGGGAACTTTTGTTTTTTTTTCAGTTTCTACGAACATTGATTAATTTTACTTTGTTGGTGGGAACTCCGTCGTAGAAAGCAAAAATTTATCGACGGCAAAGCAGTATCAGAGATGTCCCAAAGTTACTCGGCTCCAATAACACAAACAAGTTTTGTAATAAAAATAATCACAAAGACCGATAGAACTGAAATATTAATCTTTAAATGTAGTTATAACAATTTATAAAATCCTGCAAGCAAATAGAACAAAATTGGTCACTCTCGAGATGAAAAATCCTTTTCAAGCTAATACCTCGGTTGTTAGAAAATATAACACACTAGTTTTTGTTTACACTCTTTGCCTTTCAGTATGATTCATTTTTACTTTTTATCATAATCGATATTTTTGAAAAGATAGCAACGCATAATTTTTAATTTATCCAAAACTTAAGAAATATAGAATTTACAAAATTTGCAAAACGATATTTTTGGAAAGATAACAAAATATACTTTTAATATTCTAACTATTGCTATCACCTCCCTTTTATAAGAACAAAGTCACCGATCCTTCCACTGGAGGAATTAGCTACTAATTTTGTTATCATAATCATTTTGTACTATCGTAATCGATATTTTTGAAAAGATAGCAACGCAATAATTTTAAAATAATCCAAAACTTAAGAAATATAACATTTACAAAATTATGTTTTTGAAAAGATAACAAAATGTACTTTTAATATTCTAACTATTGCTATCTCCTCCCTTTTATAAGAACAGAGTCTACGAAATGTCCACCGATCCTTCCACTGGAGGAATTAGCTACTAATTTTGTTATCATTATCATTTTGTATTATCATAATCGATATTTTTGAAAAGATACAACGCAATAATTTTAAAATGATCCAAAACTTAAGAAATAGAGCATTTACAAAATTTACATAACGATGTTTTTGAAAAGATAACAAATTATACTTTTAATATTCTAACTATTGTTATCTCCTCCTTTTTATAAGATCAAAGTCTACGAAATGTCCACCGATCCTTCCACTGGAGGAATTTGCTATTAATTTTGTTGGAAAGATAATATTTTTTTAGCTCTAGTAACTTTGTAAGCACCTAACCTAACCTAGGACTCGCAATTTCGTCAGTCCAAGAACATACTGGCTACAGTGTCGAGGCATCTCAGGTCTAGCGTATAAAGTAACAATAACTATTAATCTTGTTGGTATCTGTTATTTTCAGAACCACGTCCCATCCACTTTGATGACAGGCGCACTTCATTTAATTTATCCACGTTCCATCTACGGTCGGTGCCACATTCATCTCTCATTACGTGAACTCCATATTAAGCAATGTAAATGAAATGAGAATTTCAGCGCTACTAGCCATTCTGAAAATATCACCAAGAACATAGTTCCACTCTGTATGTCTCTGTTCTTTTTAGTTTTGTATTAATATTACAATCTACTTACGGTTACTTCAAATGATACGGTTAATATTTTTTATTTTTTAAATATTAAATTAATTATTTTTTATTTTTATTTTTTCACAAGCCAAAGCCTTCACAATTAGTTAAGAGAGTTTTACTTATTGTAGATTACTTTTTTAATAATTTAACTTTATATGTTTTAAACGTACAGCTATCAGGTTTGATTTATAAATATCTTTTTTTCAGTCCTGTTTAGTGGGGATATATATATATATATATATATATATATATATATATATATATATATATATATTTGTCTACAGTTGTTGACAAAGTGGCATTTTGTTCATTTAAATTAGTTTGCAAAACAGCTGATTTCTCAACAGTTTCACTTTGCCCACTACTTTGCACACTCCGAATGGCAACCGAACAAAACGAAATTTAGGTTAAGTTTATTTGAATTGATTTATAATATACAGGAAATGTCCCGTATGTATGTTAGATTAATTCTTAGATGTAAAATAACATAAATAAACAACAAAACAACGTTTTAAAGTTGAAAAAGGAAGTAATTATTTATGAAGATGATTGACAGTGTATGTACACGGAAAGTATTTTTCGTTTGCCGAGTTTTGAAGTTGGCAATCCCGTTTCCTCAACAATACACCTAAGTTATATTTGTAATATTCATAAATAACCTTAGTTTTGACGTGAGAACTTCTACTCAGTGTTGATGTGTTGTTTAGCACTATTGCTATATTTTGTGTAGTTAGTTTTAAAATATGAACAGTTCAGATTTTAAAATAATCTGAAAAATAAGAAAAATGCAGTTATTAAATATCGAATTGTAATTGATTGTTTGTTTGAACACTATTGTATTAAATTACTGTTATATTAAATTGTGTTACTGCTGAAGTATGTTTTTTATTTGTCACAAAATAACAACTGTAGACAAAGTATAATGTGCAATTCGTGAGCAAAGTGTCTTTTTTAAACTCGATAAAATTGACGCACGAGGCTTGCCGAGCATTTTTCTCTCAACATTTTTCTCTCGTTTAAAAAAGTGCCACCCTTGCTCACTAGTTGCATAAATAACTATTTCCACATGACTTTAAATTTAGCCCTTTCACTGTTACACCGAAAAATCAGATGTTTATTTTGTAAACTTATTTTTATTGTTCCCCTTTTATAGAAAAGATCAAATGGCGGCAGTTAAAAAAAAGCTTACCACGAATACAGGATATGGTTTACACTTTTAAAAGTTAATAATTTAAAAAAAAGGAAAATAAATTATTAAAATAGATCGTTGTTCCTAATCAATAAAATTGCACATGAATAATATAAATAGAACATGTATAGACTATTTCAAAAGATTTTCTCTTCTTATGAAAAGCTTTGTGACGGTACAAACTGTTTGTACTTAAATTGAATATATAAATAAATTAATCCCTCTCTCTCTTCTCTCTCTCTCTCTCTCTCTCTCTCTCTCTCTCTCTCTCTCTCTCTCTCTCTCTCTCTCTCTCTCTCTCTCTCTCTCTCTCTCTCTCTCTCTCTCTCTCTCTCTCTCTCTCTCTCTCTCTCTCTCTCTCTCTCTCTCTCTCTCTCTCTCTCTCTCTCTCTCTCTCTCTCTCTCTCTCTCTCTCTCTCTCTCTCTCTCTCTCTCTCTCTCTCTCTCTCTCTCTCTCTCCAAGATTTATTCTCCTCGTATTAATATTAATCCCAATAATTATTATTTAATTTAAAATATTTTAAATTTGTCCAGTCGTTTGGGATGTAGAGCACTCCACAAACAGGTGAAAGCAGCCCCCAGACAGGCAGCCATAGACTCCTGTCCCAAAACGATGTTTTTGGAATTAGTGGACCTCAAAAACTGATATTTTGACACTAGTTTTTTCGACTCATCGTGTAACTTTCCCTATACTACATAATATATGCGTAAACGAAATAATAACTATTATCAAATTTTAAATAAAATATAGCTTTCTCTAATGTAAGAAAAGAATATTAATAATAAATTTCTTAATGTAGGCTTACTACATAGTTACAAGCAGGGGACAGATTTTATAAAGAAAATGTGGATTAATTTAACGAAATGTTCCGTATGTGAGGACTTTAAATACTGTTTTTGAATTAGGATATATATATATATATATATATATATATATGTATATATATATATATATATATATATATATATGAGCCTTATGGAGATATATTAATTTTATATAGATAATATCAAAATAGAACGAAAAATAAGAAAATTAAACTAGTGGTTACTAAAAACTGTAATTCATTCAATAAATTGATCTTGTAAACCCACGTGACTTCTGCACTACCGAGTGTGTCACTTTATAGAACAATATTCATAGACTAAGAAGTAATAGTGAATAAAACAGAGAGAAGTAATCAAAGATATTTGTTTCATGGGTGGTTTTCTCCTTGGCACAGTGATTACGATTTTCCATTCAAATAATGTCCTACGTTTATTTTATAAATTAATTAATTTCAGTCAATGTTATTCTCTCTACAAGGACTTGGCAATTGTTTAATATAGACAAATTATTCTTTGTTGTTTAAAGATGAAAACCTCTCGGTCGTCATCGCCTTAATAAGAATGAAGAAAAGAGTTCTAGCTATTGATGAAAGAGAGGGATCTGGCCCAAGACTAGACGAAGAATGGTGTACATCCAGCTAGACGCCACAGGCAACAGACATTAAAACTATATAAAGTTAATTAACAACTCGGTGTATTACTACCCCCTCAAGTACAAGAAGTAAAGAGAAAGTTTTGTGATTTTAAAAAATCAGCGATTTTTTAAGAAAAACTTAAATTGAGATTTTTAAGTCGGAAAAAAGTGCTTTTGAATATGTGTACGTTATTACTTTTTCCTGTACCCAATAAGCTAAACGATTGACTCAATTTTGACAAAATTCTGCATAACAAATTATTATTAATTTCGACTTTTTCAAAAACTTTGAAATTCGAGAATACGTATTTTATAAAAACACAAAATGTATTTATTTTCAAAATCGGAACAAACGATTTTTATAAATTTTTTCTCTTAAAAGTAGATGTTACAAACCCAGCTAAACATATTGTTTGCCATTCTTTTCTTCTCCAAAAAACCGTTTCGCGGATTACCAAATAAAAATGAACTATTGTCAAAATTTAAAACAAAATTATTTTAAAATAGGCACGAGATATGTTTATCAAAATTTTAAGGTATGTTTGTGACTAAAACTTAATGTAAAAATCGACTTTAAAACAAATTACGATTTTGAGAGTAACATTTAAAATATTAAAATGAATCCTAACCGTTATGGGGTTTTGCCTTCAAATTACTCGTGAACTGTACTTTTAATTTTACTTTGTTTTGTGGCACAAAAATTCAGATGTATTTTTTGACAGATATAACCTCTATTAGACCTGCTAAACGGCGTTCACGATTAATTTTAATTTGTTGACCGACAATTTATGGAGAAATATCATAGAATGTTTTGTTTGCATGCGATTTTATATACGGTGTATAAGAAAGTGCAATTTCATGGAAAGCATATTTCTGTGGATGAAAGAGAAAGGAATAAAGTCCAAATAAACGTAACATTTAGTTGTGTATATACAAATTAATCTCTAGGTTTACAGTTCTCAGTACGGACTGCGCCAGCAAAGCTTTGATATTAATTGATAGAGCCTCTCTTTTGTAGCTCTAATGATTGTGAACCTGTGCACGTGAGCGGCAAGGACAAGCGTACATTTTCCGCTCGTGTGTACTCGGAATAAATTAACTATAAAACTTAATTCGTTTAACGTCAATAGTGTAACTGTTATTCATCTTTTATTGCTACACTACAGGTGTTTCAGGATAAATCCTATCATCATGTACTTATTACAAGTTAAAAATTAAATAAAACCACATTATTTACACAACATTAGTAATAGTGTTAAGATTGTTGGTTCAACTCTACAATAATTGCAATATATTACTTTTCTTCAAGTTCATTCCCAGGTTCTTATATGATACGATGGCTTTATTTATATAGCCTAAATCAAATAAAAAGAAAATAGGATTAACTTTCTTATTTAAGAATCATGTTGCTAGTATCCAAGTCACTATTGTTTTAACTAACAATTAAATTACCTTCAATGGTTTCCGCCAGGTGACTTATTTTTAAAACACTTGCGCGTTTCAAAGCACGTGCTCCATCTTCAGAGTTCTTTTTCACTCAGTTGAGATCGTTAACACATTAAAACAAAACATAAAAACACATGGACATTTACATATATATATTTATTAATTTATACATAGCTTATCTTAAATGTCCGTGTGTTTTTATGTTTTATTTTAATGTGATAACGTTCTCAACTGAGTGAAAAGAAAAAAGAACTCTGAAGATGGAGCAGATGCTTTGAAACGCGTAAGTGTTTTAAAAAAGAAGTCACCTGGCAGAAACCATTAAAGGTAATTTAATTGTTGATTAACTTTCTGTCACATTTATTAAAAATAAATAAATACTAGAAACATAATAATATTTCCCATCTCAACTAAAATGTTTCTAAAATAGTTCAAATGTGAGAGGGAATTTAATACTGAGTTTCCCCCAATCTATTTCTCAGAGGAGATAAATTGGTACAGAAAGGGGTTTTTGTAATATTTTGAGGGATATTATTTAAGTCATTAAACACATCATATAAAGAGGTTTTGGGAGGCATATCTTATATAAAGAGGTTTTGTGAGGTACATCTTATATAATAAGGTTTTGTGAGGACATCTTATATAAAGAGGTTTTGTGAGGCAAATCTTATAGAAAGAGGTTTGTGAGGTACATCTTATATAAAGAGGTTTTGTGAGGACATCTATATAAAGAGGTTTTGTGAGGCAAATCTTATAGAAAGAGGTTTGTGAGGTACATCTTATATAAAGAGGTTTTGTGAGGACATCTTATATAAAGAGGTTTTGTGAGGCAAATCTTATAGAAAGAGGTTTGTGAGGTACATCTTATATAAAGAGGTTTTGTGAGGACATCTATATAAAGAGGTTTTTTGAGGCAAATCTTATAGAAAGAGGTTTGTGAGGTACACCTTATATAAAGAGGTTTGTGAGGCAAATCTTATAGAAAGAGGTTTGTGAGGTACATCTTATATAAAGAGGTTTGTGAGGCAAATCTTATAGAAAGAGGTTTGTGAGGTACATCTTATATAAAGAGGTTTTGTGAGGACATCTTATATAAAGAGGCTTTGTGAGGCACATCTTATATAATAAGGTTTTGTGAGGCAAAACTTATAGAATGAGGTTTGTGAGGTACATCTTATATAAAGAGGTTTTGTGAGGCACATCTTATATATAGAGGTTTGTGAGGCACATCTTATATAATAAGGTTTTTTGAGGCAAATCTTATAGAAAGAGGTTTGTGAGGTACATCTTATATAAAGAGGTTTTGTGAGGACATCTTATATAAAGAGGCTTTGTGAGGCACATCTTATATAATAAGGTTTTGTGAGGCAAAACTTATAGAAAGAGGTTTGTGAGGTACATCTTATATAAAGAGGTTTTGTGAGGCACATCTTATATATAGAGGTTTTGTGAGGCAAATCTTATAGAAAGAGGTTTGTGAGGTACATCTTATATAAAGAGGTTTTGTGAGGACATCTTATATAAAGAGGCTTTGTGAGGCACATCTTATATAATAAGGTTTTGTGAGGACATCTTATATAAAGAGGCTTTGTGAGGCACATCTTATATAAAGAGGCTTTGTGAGGCACATCTTATATAATAAGGTTTTGTGAGGACATCTTATATAAAGAGGTTTTGTGAGGCAAATCTTATAGAAAGAGGTTTGTGAGGTACATCTTATATAAAGAGGTTTTGTGAGGACATCTATATAAAGAGGTTTTTTGAGGCAAATCTTATAGAAAGAGGTTTGTGAGGTACATCTTATATAAAGAGGTTTTGTGAGGACATCTATATAAAGAGGTTTTTTTTGAGGCAAATCTTATAGAAAGAGGTTTGTGAGGTACATCTTATATAAAGAGGTTTTGTGAGGCAAATCTTATAGAAAGAGGTTTTTTTTGAGGCAAATCTTATAGAAAGAGGTTTGTGAGGTACATCTTATATAAAGAGGTTTTGTGAGGACATCTTATATAAAGAGGCTTTGTGAGGCACATCTTATATAATAAGGTTTTGTGAGGCAAAACTTATAGAAAGAGGTTTGTGAGGTACATCTTATATAAAGAGGTTTTGTGAGGCACATCTTATATATAGAGGTTTTGTGAGGCAAATCTTATATATGGAGGTTTTGTGAGGCACATCTTATATATAGAGGTTTTGTGAGGCAAATCTTATAGAAAGAGGTTTGTGAGGTACATCTTATATAAAGAGGTTTTGTGAGGACATCTTATATAAAGAGGCTTTGTGAGGCACATCTTATATAATAAGGTTTTGTGAGGACATCTTATATAAAGAGGTTTTGTGAGGCAAATCTTATAGAAAGAGGTTTGTGAGGTACATCTTATATAAAGAGGTTTTGTGAGGACATCTTATATAAAGAGGCTTTGTGAGGCACATCTTATATAATAAGGTTTTGTGAGGACATCTTATATAAAGAGGTTTTGTGAGGCAAATCTTATAGAAAGAGGTTTGTGAGGTACATCTTATATAAAGAGGTTTTGTGAGGACATCTTATATAAAGAGGCTTTGTGAGGCAAATCTTATAGAAAGAGGTTTGTGAGGTACATCTTATATAAAGAGGTTTTGTGAGGCAAATTTTATAGAAAGAGGTTTGTGAGGTACATCTTATATAAAGAGGTTTTGTGAGGACATCTTATATAAAGAGGCTTTGTGAGGCAAATCTTATAGAAAGAGGTTTGTGAGGCACATCTTATATATAGAGGTTTTGTGAGGCAAATCTTATAGAAAGAGGTTTTGTGAGGCAAATCTTATAGAAAGAGGTTTTGTGAGGCAAATCTTATAGAAAGAGGTTTGTGAGGTACATCTTATATAAAGAGGTTTTGTGAGGACATCTTATATAAAGAGGCTTTGTGAGGCAAATCTTATAGAAAGAGGTTTGTGAGGTACATCTTATATAAAGAGGTTTTGTGAGGCAAATCTTATAGAAAGAGGTTTGTGAGGTACATCTTATATAAAGAGGTTTTGTGAGGACATCTTATATAAAGAGGCTTTGTGAGGCAAATCTTATAGAAAGAGGTTTGTGAGGACATCTTATATATAGAGGTTTTGTGAGGCAAATCTTATAGAAAGAGGTTTGTGAGGTACATCTTATATAAAGAGGTTTTGTGAGGACATCTTATATAAAGAGGCTTTGTGAGGCAAATCTTATAGAAAGAGGTTTGTGAGGTACATCTTATATAAAGAGGTTTTGTGAGGCAAATCTTATAGAAAGAGGTTTGTGAGGTACATCTTATATAAAGAGGTTTTGTGAGGACATCTTATATAAAGAGGCTTTGTGAGGCAAATCTTATAGAAAGAGGTTTGTGAGGCACATCTTATATATAGAGGTTTTGTGAGGCAAATCTTATAGAAAGAGGTTTGTGAGGTACATCTTATATAAAGAGGTTTTGTGAGGACATCTTATATAAAGAGGCTTTGTGAGGCACATCTTATATAATAAGGTTTTGTGAGGACATCTTATATAAAGAGGTTTTGTAAGGACATCTTATATAAAGAGGCTTTGTGAGGCAAATCTTATAGAAAGAGGTTTGTGAGGCACATCTTATATATAGAGGTTTTGTGAGGCAAATCTTATAGAAAGAGGTTTTGTGAGGCAAATCTTATAGAAAGAGGTTTTGTGAGGCAAATCTTATAGAAAGAGGTTTTGTGAGGCAAATCTTATAGAAAGAGGTTTGTGAGGTACATCTTATATAAAGAGGTTTTGTGAGGCAAATCTTATAGAAAGAGGTTTGTGAGGTACATCTTATATAAAGAGGTTTTGTGAGGACATCTTATATAAAGAGGCTTTGTGAGGCAAATCTTATAGAAAGAGGTTTGTGAGGCACATCTTATATATAGAGGTTTTGTGAGGCAAATCTTATAGAAAGAGGTTTTGTGAGGCAAATCTTATAGAAAGAGGTTTTGTGAGGCAAATCTTATAGAAAGAGGTTTGTGAGGTACATCTTATATAAAGAGGTTTTGTGAGGACATCTTATATAAAGAGGCTTTGTGAGGCAAATCTTATAGAAAGAGGTTTGTGAGGTACATCTTATATAAAGAGGTTTTGTGAGGCAAATCTTATAGAAAGAGGTTTGTGAGGTACATCTTATATAAAGAGGTTTTGTGAGGACATCTTATATAAAGAGGCTTTGTGAGGCAAATCTTATAGAAAGAGGTTTGTGAGGCACATCTTATATATAGAGGTTTTGTGAGGCAAATCTTATAGAAAGAGGTTTTGTGAGGCAAATCTTATAGAAAGAGGTTTTGTGAGGCAAATCTTATAGAAAGAGGTTTGTGAGGTACATCTTATATAAAGAGGTTTTGTGAGGACATCTTATATAAAGAGGCTTTGTGAGGCAAATCTTATAGAAAGAGGTTTGTGAGGTACATCTTATATAAAGAGGTTTTGTGAGGCAAATCTTATAGAAAGAGGTTTGTGAGGTACATCTTATATAAAGAGGTTTTGTGAGGACATCTTATATAAAGAGGCTTTGTGAGGCAAATCTTATAGAAAGAGGTTTGTGAGGACATCTTATATATAGAGGTTTTGTGAGGCAAATCTTATAGAAAGAGGTTTGTGAGGTACATCTTATATAAAGAGGTTTTGTGAGGACATCTTATATAAAGAGGCTTTGTGAGGCAAATCTTAAAGAAAGAGGTTTGTGAGGTACATCTTATATAAAGAGGTTTTGTGAGGCAAATCTTATAGAAAGAGGTTTGTGAGGTACATCTTATATAAAGAGGTTTTGTGAGGACATCTTATATAAAGAGGCTTTGTGAGGCAAATCTTATAGAAAGAGGTTTGTGAGGCACATCTTATATATAGAGGTTTTGTGAGGCAAATCTTATAGAAAGAGGTTTGTGAGGTACATCTTATATAAAGAGGTTTTGTGAGGACATCTTATATAAAGAGGCTTTGTGAGGCACATCTTATATAATAAGGTTTTGTGAGGACATCTTATATAAAGAGGTTTTGTGAGGCAAATCTTATAGAAAGAGGTTTGTGAGGTACATCTTATATAAAGAGGTTTTGTGAGGACATCTTATATAAAGAGGCTTTGTGAGGCAAATCTTATAGAAAGAGGTTTGTGAGGCACATCTTATATATAGAGGTTTTGTGAGGCAAATCTTATAGAAAGAGGTTTGTGAGGTACATCTTATATAAAGAGGTTTTGTGAGGACATCTTATATAAAGAGGCTTTGTGAGGCAAATCTTATAGAAAGAGGTTTGTGAGGCACATCTTATATATAGAGGTTTTGTGAGGCAAATCTTATAGAAAGAGGTTTGTGAGGTACATCTTATATAAAGAGGTTTTGTGAGGACATCTTATATAAAGAGGCTTTGTGAGGCAAATCTTATAGAAAGAGGTTTGTGAGGTACATCTTATATAAAGAGGTTTTGTGAGGCAAATCTTATAGAAAGAGGTTTGTGAGGTACATCTTATATAAAGAGGTTTTGTGAGGACATCTTATATAAAGAGGCTTTGTGAGGCAAATCTTATAGAAAGAGGTTTGTGAGGACATCTTATATATAGAGGTTTTGTGAGGCAAATCTTATAGAAAGAGGTTTGTGAGGTACATCTTATATAAAGAGCTTTTGTGAGGACATCTTATATAAAGAGGCTTTGTGAGGCAAATCTTATAGAAAGAGGTTTGTGAGGTACATCTTATATAAAGAGGTTTTGTGAGGCAAATCTTATAGAAAGAGGTTTGTGAGGTACATCTTATATATAGAGGTTTTGTGAGGCAAATCTTATAGAAAGAGGTTTGTGAGGCACATCTTATATATAGAGGTTTTGTGAGGCAAATCTTATAGAAAGAGGTTTGTGAGGCACATCTTATATATAGAGGTTTTGTGAGGCAAATCTTATAGAAAGAGGTTTGTGAGGTACATCTTATATAAAGAGGTTTTGTGAGGACATCTTATATAAAGAGGCTTTGTGAGGCAAATCTTATAGAAAGAGGTTTGTGAGGCACATCTTATATATAGAGGTTTTGTGAGGCAAATCTTATAGAAAGAGGTTTGTGAGGTACATCTTATATAAAGAGGTTTTGTGAGGACATCTTATATAAAGAGGCTTTGTGAGGCAAATCTTATAGAAAGAGGTTTGTGAGGTACATCTTATATAAAGAGGTTTTGTGAGGACATCTTATATAAAGAGGCTTTGTGAGGCAAATCTTATAGAAAGAGGTTTGTGAGGCACATCTTATATATAGAGGTTTTGTGAGGCAAATCTTATAGAAAGAGGTTTGTGAGGTACATCTTATATAAAGAGGTTTTGTGAGGACATCTTATATAAAGAGGCTTTGTGAGGCAAATCTTATAGAAAGAGGTTTGTGAGGTACATCTTATATAAAGAGGTTTTGTGAGGCAAATCTTATAGAAAGAGGTTTGTGAGGTACATCTTATATAAAGAGGTTTTGTGAGGACATCTTATATAAAGAGGCTTTGTGAGGCAAATCTTATAGAAAGAGGTTTGTGAGGACATCTTATATATAGAGGTTTTGTGAGGCAAAACTTATAGAAAGAGGTTTGTGAGGTACATCTTATATAAAGAGGTTTTGTGAGGACATCTTATATAAAGAGGCTTTGTGAGGCAAATCTTATAGAAAGAGGTTTGTGAGGTACATCTTATATAAAGAGGTTTTGTGAGGCAAATCTTATAGAAAGAGGTTTGTGAGGTACATCTTATATAAAGAGGTTTTGTGAGGACATCTTATATAAAGAGGCTTTGTGAGGCAAATCTTATAGAAAGTGGTTTGTGAGGCACATCTTATATATAGAGGTTTTGTGAGGCAAATCTTATAGAAAGAGGTTTGTGAGGTACATCTTATATAAAGAGGTTTTGTGAGGACATCTTATATAAAGAGGCTTTGTGAGGCACATCTTATATAATAAGGTTTTGTGAGGACATCTTATATAAAGAGGTTTTGTGAGGCAAATCTTATAGAAAGAGGTTTGTGAGGTACATCTTATATAAAGAGGTTTTGTGAGGACATCTATATAAAGAGGTTTTTTTTGAGGCAAATCTTATAGAAAGAGGTTTGTGAGGTACATCTTATATAAAGAAGTTTTGTGAGGCAAATCTTATAGAAAGAGGTTTGTGAGGTACATCTTATATAAAGAGGTTTGTGAGGTACATCTTATAGAAAGAGGTTTTGTGAGGCAAATCTTATAGAAAGAGGTTTGTGAGGTACATCTTATATAAAGAGGTTTTGTGAGGCAAATCTTATAGAAAGAGGTTTGTGAGGTACATCTTATATAAAGAGGTTTTGTGAGGACATCTTATATAAAGAGGCTTTGTGAGGCAAATCTTATAGAAAGAGGTTTGTGAGGCACATCTTATATATAGAGGTTTTGTGAGGCAAATCTTATAGAAAGAGGTTTGTGAGGTACATCTTATATAAAGAGGTTTTGTGAGGACATCTTATATAAAGAGGCTTTGTGAGGCACATCTTATATAATAAGGTTTTGTGAGGACATCTTATATAAAGAGGTTTTGTGAGGCAAATCTTATAGAAAGAGGTTTGTGAGGTACATCTTATATAAAGAGGTTTTGTGAGGCAAATCTTATAGAAAGAGGTTTTTTTTGAGGCAAATCTTATAGAAAGAGGTTTGTGAGGTACATCTTATATAAAGAGGTTTTGTGAGGACATCTTATATAAAGAGGTTTTTTTTGAGGCAAATCTTATAGAAAGAGGTTTGTGAGGTACATCTTATATAAAGAGGTTTTGTGAGGACATCTATATAAAGAGGTTTTTTTTGAGGCAAATCTTATAGAAAGAGGTTTGTGAGGTACATCTTATATAAAGAGGTTTTGTGAGGACATCTTATATAAAGAGGTTTTTTTTGAGGCAAATCTTATAGAAAGAGGTTTGTGAGGTACATCTTATATAAAGAGGTTTTGTGAGGACATCTTATATAAAGAGGTTTTTTTTTAGGCAAATCTTATAGAAAGAGGTTTGTGAGGTACATCTTATATAAAGAGGTTTTGTGAGGCAAATCTTATAGAAAGAGGTTTTTTTTGAGGCAAATCTTATAGAAAGAGGTTTGTGAGGTACATCTTATATAAAGAGGTTTTGTGAGGACATCTTATATAAAGAGGTTTTTTTTGAGGCAAATCTTATAGAAAGAGGTTTGTGAGGTACATCTTATATAAAGAGGTTTTGTGAGGACATCTTATATAAAGAGGTTTTTTTTGAGGCAAATCTTATAGAAAGAGGTTTGTGAGGTACATCTTATATAAAGAGGTTTTGTGAGGACATCTTATATAAAGAGGTTTTTTTTGAGGCAAATCTTATAGAAAGAGGTTTGTGAGGTACATCTTATATAAAGAGGTTTTGTGAGGACATCTATATAAAGAGGTTTTTTTTGAGGCAAATCTTATAGAAAGAGGTTTGTGAGGTACATCTTATATAAAGAGGTTTTGTGAGGCAAATCTTATAGAAAGAGGTTTTTTTTGAGGGAAATCTTATAGAAAGAGGTTTGTGAGGTACATCTTATATAAAGAGGTTTTGTGAGGACATCTTATATAAAGAGGTTTTTTTTGAGGCAAATCTTATAGAAAGAGGTTTGTGAGGTACATCTTATATAAAGAGGTTTGTGAGGTACATCTTATATAAAGAGGTTTGTGAGGTACATCTTATATAAAGAGGTTTTGTGAGGCAAATCTTATAGAAAGAGGTTTGTGAGGTACATCTTATATAAAGAGGTTTTGTGAACACATCTTATATAAAGAGGTTTTGTGAGGCAAATCTTATAGAAAGAGGTTTGTGAGGTACATCTTATATAAAGAGGTTTTGTGAGGACATCTATATAAAGAGGTTTTGTGAGGCAAATCTTATAGAAAGAGGTTTGTGAGGTACATCTTATATAAAGAGGTTTTGTGAGGACATCTATATAAAGAGGTTTTTTTTGAGGCAAATCTTATAGAAAGAGGTTTGTGAGGTACATCTTATATAAAGAGGTTTTGTGAGGACATCTATATAAAGAGGTTTTGTGAGGCAAATCTTATAGAAAGAGGTTTGTGAATTACATCTTATATAAAGAGGTTTTGTGAGGACATCTATATAAAGAGGTTTTTTTTGAGGCAAATCTTATAGAAAGAGGTTTGTGAGGTACATCTTATATAAAGAGGTTTTGTGAGGACATCTTATATAATAAGGTTTTGTGAGGCAAATCTTATAGAAAGAGGTTTGTGAGGTACATCTTATATAATAAGGTTTTGTGAGGACATCTATATAAAGAGGTTTTTTTTGAGGCAAATCTTATAGAAAGAGGTTTGTGAGGTACATCTTATATAATAAGGTTTTGTGAGGACATCTATATAAAGAGGTTTTGTGAGGCAAATCTTATAGAAAGAGGTTATGTGAGGCACATCTTATATAAAGAGGTTTTATGAGGCAAATCTTATAGAAAGAGGTTTGTGAGGTACATCTTATATAAAGAGGTTTTGTGAGGACATCTTATATAAAGAGGATTGGTGGTTGGGCGTAAAAATGTTGTTGAGATTTTCGTGGATATGTTCAATTTAGGTTCCCATATTAAAAGAAAAATGAATTAAAAATAACGTCAGAAATTATTTCTTAGATGTTGTACAAACTCAAACTTTGGGATTACAAGGAGGAGGAAATATATTATCCAACGACGATGATCATATTTCACACAAATGTAGGGTCCCCCCCCCAAAGTACCAACTGGTTCCTAAAAATTTCCTATTCCATGTTATAAAAAAACTCACAAAAGTTTACAGCTATTTTTAAATTAGAGGTTAATAAATACTAGAAACATAATAATATTTCCCATCTCAACTAAAATGTTTCTAAAATAATTCAAATGTGAGAGGGAATTTAATACTGAGTTTTCCCCCAATCTATTTCTTAGAGGAGATAAATTGGTACAGAATGGGGTTTTTGTAATATTTTGAGGGATATTATTTAAGTTATTAAACACAGTTTAAAAAGGTTCTTTCGTTTGTTCCATAAGCGTAAATTGCACAGATTGAAATGGTGTTTTTAATGACGTTGTTCATGAAGTTTTTACCACCAAATGTTCATGAATAATAATTTTATTTTTTTCTTGCGATTTGGAGCAAGGTACAGTTTTTAAGAAACAAATATTCACAGTTTTCCTAAATTTAATTTATTGTAATTTTGGTAGAGCCGACTCAAAAATAAGAAGTTTTAAATTTTAATCTGTTGATGAAGGCTGGCTGCCTTGTGGGATCAGAACCCGCTTGTGGGATCAGTCATTCAACGTTAAGACGAGCAGTAAGAAAATGGGCCAAGGAAGACATTATCCTGTCCAGAGATAAGCATCTTATCTCGGGAGCAGATCCTGCGCTGACAAAGGTGCTGGTTTAGTGTAACAGGGAGTCCCTGAGACAGATTGTTGCCATGATTACCGGACATGGCCATATCCGGAGCAACAGATAAATAAGGTGGGACAGCTACAAGTCTCATCTAACTGTCGTCTTTAAGAAGTGGTCTCAGGTACGAGACCACAGTACACATTTTGTTTGATTGTGAGGTCCTGGAGCCCAAAAGAAGGAGAATATTTGGACCACATCAATCAAACATCATGAACAAATTTATTAACAGGGACATCATACAAGATTAAAAATAGTAATTTAACTGTTGTAAATATGTACCTAATAATCTAGTCTTTCGATCTAATATCCTAATATAGGATCTAAGAGAGTAAACCCTGACAAAAATCACCCAAAGGAATTCACTCTTGTGATTAAAGGATTGGCGATCCTGGGGAGCCTTAGCTGGGTCTTGACCTTTCTACTTGTCTTGGGTCAGGTCCTCTCTCTTTTATATTTTCTGTCTGGCTTCTCTTGACCAAATATTGTCCGATATTAGAGCAATCAAAAGGCTAGAGTATACAACACAAACAAACAAGAATAAACAAGTGTATAATACGCTAAAAATATTATTCAGATACAGATAGAACCAATAGTACACTGTACTTAGTAAGGATGAACGCAGTGATTTCGTTACAATCGATGAAGAGGTTTTCGAGACAAACTTGGTGGGGATTTAGTCGCATCAATGTCACAAGAGCTGGCAGTGATTTATTACACATCCAGGCTGATGAATCTATCTCATTCTATCTTGCAAAGGCGTTTCACATAAAAAATAAACAAATATAACAATAAATCCTTCTTACAATAAACTTTACTCTTAAATATTGTCTTCAAATTTATCACGTGATCTCCCAAAAAAATCTTGTTAGCCAATACACTCCAAGAAATGAGAACTATATATCTTAGGGTGTATAGAAAACACTTTAAATTTCAAATAGAATGCCCTTGTCTATACGTAATTTGACCCCGTAATTTGTGAACCTTACTGAACACTTTGTTCAACGAAATTTGTAAGAAATTTTGGAAATATGTTTACAAATTATCTGAAGAACTTAGAAATAAAATATGAAGTTATATCAGATAATCGTGAAATCTTCAAAGCAAGATGTATTAATTAAATTAAGAGGATAATCTTTTGGTATTAAATTTTCAAGGAGATAATAAATCTCATCAGTCTAGAAGATTAACCTACAATACTTGCGGTATTAACGTAAAATCTATTCCTGTTTATTAGGGTATAAAATAGGATATAAGACAAATGATAGACATAGAGACCTGACACCTCAAACCGCTCTACAGGACTGCGATGTTCTGAAACGCTAAAAATGCGGCCATTTTATAATTAAAATCACCTAAAGTGTACGGCAATATGAGAATCAATATATTGATTGAACAGCTGTGGTTTTATGGGATTAGGTTCTCCGAATGAGCTAGTTAGTGTAGGAGGAGCAATACGGCTTGCTGTTATTGAAGTTACCAGAATAGGCCGTTAGAGCTTCAAGCCATACTATGGAGATAGGCAATCTAATTAATGTAAAATAAAAGCTCATAATTTTTAATTTACAAAATGAAATGATTTAATTCTGAAATTACCATTCATAGTCAGCGAACTGAAATTATGTAGCGTTACACTTATGTTACGAAATTATAACTCATTTAAACTTATGTTCATTTACGCTAAAACTGGATAGTAAATAATACAAATTGTTAACATAAAAAATAGACTACTCCGGAAAGTAAATAACGAAAATTCTTTAAAAATTGCTTAAGCAATGTTTTAAACTGCTATCAAACCCCAAATCAGATTTGTTGATGTTTCTTGGATTTCTTTTACAAATGTATTTGTAAATTAATGTCTTAACCATATGTTCTAAATCATCCTGTGAAAGCTCATTTTTTGGAAAAATAGACACAAAGAAAACAATTCAGGAAACGGGTTGCACAAGTTACAATTAGGATCGTTAACTCTTGAATTCATACCGCTGTTTTCAAACGGATGACAATTCAGTGCGGAACAATCACGACGAAACTGAACCATGCAGCAATCCTACTAATGTTTTTAGTAAAAGTGTAAATTGATTTATTATGCGTTAATTTCTTCACGAACATCCAAACTATCATTTGTAGAAAACATGAATTATAAATTGTAAACTACGTAACAATATTTATATACCAATATAACATAAATCACAATGTTAATACATATTTGTTTTCGCCATTCCGACTACTGATTAATAATTAGATATATTATAAGACTTACTGTCACAATAGTCTATGTTTGTCTGTAGTTATATCACTACGGCCGTTTCGGCTATTCAGCCATTTTCAAGTGTTATGCGTGGTACCCCATGCCTACCACCGACGCGCAGGAAACCAACATTGACAGTAGGCGTTGTGACAGTGGGCCTACTGCATCATGTTTTAAATGTTTAAAGAACTTGTGTGTTTGTTATGTGTCGTGTGTTCGTAATTTGTGATTTTAAACTAAGACAACGGTAATACCCGCATAACACTTGAAAATGGCTGAATAGCCGAAACGGCCGTAGTGATATAACTACAGACAAACATAGACTATTGTGACGGTAAGTCTTATAATATATCTAATCACAATGTTAAGTTGAAATACTCGAAGAGCCAATACTCAGAATTATTTTCCGCTTGCTACGAAATACAAATTGAAAATTATTTGTCTTTACTTACATGTAAAGTTCAAAATAAAGCTGCCAGACGTAAGACCTTATGTACTTAAAACTGATTTACAAGGAATTAGGACACATCGTTCTGAGTTTTACCATGGTAATCCTTAATGATTTTTGTATTTATTTATGACGCAAGAACAATGAAGTACGCTTTCTATAATAAGACTAATTAAAAAAATCTTTAGATCAAGTCAAATAGAATAATGTATTATGAATTATTCATACGATCCAATTAGTCAAATGAAAAAAAATGAGAAAATATAAACAGTGAAGTTGTTTCATTGGTCAAGGGAATGTAAACAAAGGATTTAATAACGGGATTGTTATTTTACGATAATAGTTTCAATGCATATTTGAATTAGTAAATATATATTTACAATTCTAGAATTTAACAACCTGGTTGATTAAATCTTTATTTACTGATTTTATAATACATAAAGTATTCAACCAATCACTGAGGGTATGGAATGTAAATTGATCCCGCTCCGCTATAAAGATGGCAATTTTACAAAGATTTGATATGTAAACTTGGTTTTACAAACCGTTGAACAAGGTGGTCAGAAGGTAGCCGCCATGTTGAAACTGATTGGTAAAGTAGTTATTGTATAAAACACGAGATTCCCTTGCTGTTTAAATCTCTCTGTTCTAATCACAATTTTTTTTTATACTAAGAAAAGAACATAAAATAAAGATCTTTAGCCTTCAAATACTCAAATAGCTTTAGAGTTGGCAAAGAACAAGAGTTGTTCAAAGAAACCTGATAAAAAAAGATATAGGAATATAGATATAGGAAACCTGAAAGAGAGGAATGAAAAAAGATATAGATAAGGTCTCTCGGGACTCCCAAGGCCTTACAGACTAAAGTGAGCCTCTCAAGGTAAAACATGAAATATACTTGTGGGCTAAATTAGTTTATATATCTAACTAGCTTCTTATCTGCGCTTCCACCTGTATGAAATCGGGCTTTGTACCCATAATGTGCTCCTCGTGAATACCAAATTTCGATTATTTAGTTTGTAGAGCTCAGTTCACAAGTTTATATATAAAATGATATATTTAGAACATGAATTTTCTAGGGCTTTATTTGAAAATGAATCTAAAATAGTAATTTAAGGGAAAAAACATCCACCACAACTGTCAGGAAAAACCACAAACATAACTACACACACACACACACACACACACACACACACACACACACACACACACACACACACACACACACACACACACACACACACACACAACAAATGTCTAATACCGTGTTGATTGCACGATTACCTATTACTGTCATGCTGGAGTTATGTCTTATCATTTAATTGTAAATGATTACATTCGAAGTACAGTTTTCTAAGGCGAGCCATGATAACTACCTGATTAAATATCCACAATCATCATTAGGTCATACGATAAACTTTAAAAAGTGAGAGAAAAAAGCTTGTTTACTTTCATAAACCGTCCACTCTTTTGGCTTAAAATTCCTGATTAGTTAGGTGACCCTGAAAATAATGGCCATTAATCTTCAAAAAGAAGACTGTGTGAAGCTGTTTTTCAATAATTCACGTAATTTATAACTCGTAGATAAGATTAAAAGAGCTCTTTCTATAACTAGTACATAAGACTTTAAAACCCCATTTTGTATCACAATGAAGACTATAACAATTCAATTTGTAGCTCACACTGAAGACTGTAAAAATTCATTTTGTAGCTCACACTGAAGACTGTAACAATTCATTTTGAGACTCACACTGAAGACTGTAACTATTCATTTTGTAACTCATACTGAAGACTGTAACAATTCATTTTATAACTCACACTAAAAACTGTAACAATTTATTTTGTAGCTCACCCTGAAGACTGTAATAATTCATTTTGTAGCTCACACTGAAGACTGTAACAATTCATTTTATAACTCACACTGAAAAATGTAACAATTTATTTTGTAGCTCACCCAGAAGACTGTAACAATTCATTTTGTAGCTCACCCTGAAGACTGTAACAATTCATTTTGTAGCTCACACTGAAGACTGTAACAATTCATTTTATAACTCACACTGAAAAATGTAACAATTTATTTTGTAGCTCACCCAGAAGACTGTAACAATTCATTTTGTAGCTCTCACTGAAAACTGTAACCATTCATTTTGTACCCCACACTGAAGACTGTAACAATTCATTTTGAAACTCACACTGAAGACTGTAACAATTCATTTTGAAACTCACACTGAATACTGTAACAATTCATTTTATAACTCACACTGAAAACTGTAACAATTTATTTTGTAGCTCACCCTGAAGACTGTAACAATTCATTTTGTAGCTCACACTGAAGACTGTAACAATTCATTTTATAACTCACACTGAAAAATGTAACAATTTATTTTGTAGCTCACCCTGAAGACTGTAACAATTCATTTTGTAGCTCTCACTGAAGACTGTAACCATTCATTTTGTAGCCCACACTGAAGACTGTAACAATTCATTTTGAAACTCACACTGAAGACTGTAACAATTCATTTTGAAACTCACACTGAAAAATGTAACAATTCATTTTATAACTCACATTGAAAACTGTAACAATTCATTTTGTAGCTCTCACTGAAGACTGTAACCATTCATTTTGTAGCCCACACTGAAGACTGTAACAATTCATTTTGTAGCTCACCCTGAAGACTGTAACAATTCATTTTGAAACTCACACTGAATACTGTAACAATTCATTTTATAACTCACATTGAAAACTGTAACAATTTATTTTGTAGCTCACCCTAAAGACTGTAACAATTTATTTTGTAGCTCACCCTGAAGACTGTAACAATTCATTTTGTAGCTCACGCTCAACACTGTAACAATTCATTTTGTAACTCGCCCTGAAAACTGTAACAATTCATTTTGTAGCTCACCCTGAAGACTGTAACAATTCATTTTGTAGCTCACACTGAACACTGTAACAATTCATTTTGTACTCACCCTGAGGACTATAACAATTCATTTTGTAGCTCACCCTGAACACTATAACCATTCATTTTGTAGCCCACACTGAAGAATATAACAATTAATTTTGGAACTCATACTGAAGACTGTTACAATTCATATTGTAACTCACCCTGAAGACTGTAACAATTCATTTTGTAGCTCACACTGAAGACTGTAACAATTCATTTTGTAGCCCACACTGAAGACTATAACAATTAATTTTGGAACTCATACTGAAGACTGTTACAATTCATATTGTAACTCACCCTGAAGACTGTAACAATTCATTTTGTAACTCACCCTGAAGACTGTAACAATTCATTTTGTAACTCACCCTGAAGACTGTAACAATTCATTTTGTAGCTCACACTGAAGACTGTAACAATTCATTTTGTAGCCCACACTGAAGACTGTAACAATTCATTTTGTAGCCCACACTGAAGACTGTAACAATTCATTTTGTAGCCCACACTGAAGACTATAACAATTAATTTTGGAACTCATACTGAAGACTGTTACAATTCATATTGTAACTCACCCTGAAGACTGTAACAATTCATTTTGTAGCTCACACTGAAGACTGTAACAATTCATTTTGTAGCTCACACTGAAGACTGTAACAATTCATTTTGTAGCCCACACTGAAGACTATAACAATTAATTTTGGAACTCATACTGAAGACTGTTACAATTCATATTGTAACTCACCCTGAAGACTGTAACAATTCATTTTGTAGCTCACACTGAAGACTGTAACAATTCATTTTGTAGCTCACACTGAAGACTGTAACAATTCATTTTGTAGCCCACACTGAAGACTATAACAATTAATTTTGGAACTCATACTGAAGACTGTTACAATTCATTTTGTAACTCACCCTGAAGACTGTAACAATTCATTTTGTAACTCACCCTGAAGACTGTAACAATTCATTTTGTAGCTCACACTGAAGACTGTAACAATTCATTTTGTAGCCCACACTGAAGACTATAACAATTAATTTTGGAACTCATACTGAAGACTGTTACAATTCATATTGTAACTCACCCTGAAGACTGTAACAATTCATTTTGTAACTCACCCTGAAGACTGTAACAATTCATTTTGTAACTCACCCTGAAGACTGTAACAATTCATTTTGTAGCTCACACTGAAGACTGTAACAATTCATTTTGTAGCCCACACTGAAGACTGTAACAATTCATTTTGTAGCCCACACTGAAGACTATAACAATTAATTTTGTAGCCCACACTGAAGACTATAACAATTAATTTTGGAACTCATACTGAAGACTGTTACAATTCATATTGTAACTCACCCTGAAGACTGTAACAATTCATTTTGTAACTCACCCTGAAGACTGTAACAATTCATTTTGTAGCTCACACTGAAGACTGTAACAATTCATTTTGTAGCCCACACTGAAGACTATAACAATTAATTTTGGAACTCATACTGAAGACTGTTACAATTCATATTGTAACTCACCCTGAAGACTGTAACAATTCATTTTGTAACTCACCCTGAAGACTGTAACAATTCATTTTGTAACTCACCCTGAAGACTGTAACAATTCATTTTGTAGCTCACACTGAAGACTGTAACAATTCATTTTGTAGCCCACACTGAAGACTGTAACAATTCATTTTGTAGCCCACACTGAAGACTGTAACAATTCATTTTGTAGCCCACACTGAAGACTATAACAATTAATTTTGGAACTCATACTGAAGACTGTTACAATTCATATTGTAACTCACCCTGAAGACTGTAACAATTCATTTTGTAACTCACCCTGAAGACTGTAACAATTCATTTTGTAACTCACCCTGAAGACTGTAACAATTCATTTTGTAGCTCACACTGAAGACTGTAACAATTCATTTTGTAGCCCACACTGAAGACTGTAACAATTCATTTTGTAGCTCACACTGAAGACTGTAACAATTCATTTTGTAGCCCACACTGAAGACTGTAACAATTCATTTTGTAGCCCACACTGAAGACTATAACAATTAATTTTGGAACTCATACTGAAGACTGTTACAATTCATATTGTAACTCACCCTGAAGACTGTAACAATTCATTTTGTAACTCACCCTGAAGACTGTAACAATTCATTTTGTAACTCACCCTGAAGACTGTAACAATTCATTTTGTAGCTCACACTGAAGACTGTAACAATTCATTTTGTAGCCCACACTGAAGACTATAACAATTAATTTTGGAACTCATACTGAAGACTGTTACAATTCATATTGTAACTCACCCTGAAGACTGTAACAATTCATTTTGTAGCCCACACTGAAGACTATAACAATTAATTTTGGAACTCATACTGAAGACTGTAACAATTCATTTTGTAACTCACCCTGAAGACTGTAACAATTCATTTTGTAGCTCACACTGAAGACTGTAACAATTCATTTTGCGCAGATTGTCAATCTGATAATATAAATACGAAAGACGAGATCGGCAAGTTACGTATCGACTTTATCTATGTTCACAAAGGACAATCAAATAAACCAGCGTCTTTTCACTTCAGAATATTAATTGGGCGACTATTTGTGATGTTGGTAGTCTATCGCAATCACATAGTTGTCGTAATGTTTGTTTATCCTCTAGTGTTCAGAACGATTCCCCACCCGACTCTTTTCCCTCAGGATATCTCTAATAAAACACTCACTCAAATAAACCCAAGAAGACGGGAATGAACGAACTACAGGGCAATATTGATCTTGTCAATTCTTCAAGGTAAAATTATTCCCAATTCTTGACAAAACTCTGCAATATTTTCAAAAACTAATAAAGAGACGAATGTTTGATGTAACAAGATGGTGGGTGGTTTCAATACGCGATGAAAAGTGTTTACAATGTAGATCCTAGTATAAAGCTATTTATTATCGGGTACCTAAAAGTCCCGCACTTTTTTTTCACAATATTTGTCCTAAAGTTTGTGTAATAATCTTTAAATCTGATTCGTCGTCCTACCTTAAATCGATGTTAAAACTATTAAGGAACCTTCAATTGGATATTATGTATGGGTCGATTTTGATTAAAATTGCTGTGTTGCTGTATTTGAGCATAATTTATTTCCATAGCAGCACTATTAGGGTTGTGCTAAAAACATTATTTCTTTATAAAACCATCACAACTATCCCCAGTTGAAACTGGGGACATCAGCTAGTACTTTATAAGAATTCGGTGTTTAATTAAATAGTGGAAATTTTTTTTTCATTTAAAACTAAAATTTCTATATCAGAGATTGCTTTTCGTGGTTTAACAAGTTCTACGAAATGAATTCCTTTTGAATACAATAGTAGCTAATTGCATGTCTATTCTGCGGGTTTCATTAGATACCTATTTCTAAAGTAGTTGAAACGATTCGGCATGACAATGAGAGACTTTAGTGTTAGAGGTTAATCAAGAATGGTTGTGGGAAGAACAAAGGAAAAAAAGGAAAGGATCCTTACGTATAGCGCTGTTTAATTTAAAATGAACTTCATATGGAAGTAATTATTCATCCCCCTTTCTGTTACTATTCCTTGAGGAAAACAGCTATTAAAAATACCTGGTCTGTACGATACGATCCCCCCCCCCAATTTATTCTCTAAATGAACTCAGTAAACAACTTTATTATTTATTGATGGGTATTAATGAAAAAAGTTTGTTTTCAAGCGTATAATTTCATACAAGCCTATGTGCGCGAAATTACCTTCTGTTCAATATAGGGACCAGCATTTCTCTCTAAACGTTAGGAATTTTATACGACTGAGCTCAGCTTCAGATTGGTTAAATGTGTTAGTCTCCTTCCAAACCCATCATCATTATCATAATTCTCAGCTCTACGCCCTTCTCCCCTCCACAAAAAAAATAGGTATAAAATCATAATTCCGTGCAAACAATCCAAATGGACCACATCGATCAAGTCAACATTTTGGATAATAGTTGTCTAGCTAATCATGGACATTGGTGTGAAATGTGGTGGAACCCCATATTACACGAATATGTTCCACAGTTGACAAAATATCGATGAAAAGCATGTCTAGATATCGCTCTGCAATCATTGTACAAAAAATGGATCTTCAACTTGTGTGGATGTCATGTTGCAATAAACCGTGACCCAACATAATCTCCTTAATTCTCTTGTGCGCAGCGATAACAGTTATGACGGTTCATTAACCTCTCCATGTGAAATACCACTTTATGAAGTAGTCAAATAGCTGGGACCAAGCGAAAATTCTACTTTATCTGATGAGTACAATCTCCTGCGTAAAGTGAAAGACTACGGGTTCTAGTTGTTACTTAAAAAAAAAAAATGTTATAATCCTGTGACAGAATAGGTCTCATCGAAGAAGAGTTGATTTCTGTTGACAATATCCTGCACTATCAAATTTCCTCCCTTTTATTCAAAGGTGAAAAACTCTTCAGTCATAATGGCCTTATAAAAAGAGAGAAAAAAAAAGAACAATCTTAACACTCGAATATTCTAATAGGGTCAAGTCAAGTTCGGAAGAGAACAAAGGTTGATTAAGAGAGAACTAATAGAGAGGGATATAAACCAAGACTACATGAGCATCCAGCGGGTCTCTCGGCACTACAAAGTCTGTACTCAATATTGAGCCCCTGAGGACATTTTTCTCCAACTTAAAGGTTGAAGGGAAAGAAATTTTGTCATAATCTGTCACACATTCCGTCTTATTAGATTTTGATTACACTGAGTAAGGGTACTATAATGGTAACCATCAGTTTTTTTCCTTTTTTTTTCTCTTCACATATACGAAATGATAGAAAAATAAAACAAATTTATGGATGTCAGTTTTTATCGACAGTGACTCAAAAACGTTTTTACATGTTACAAGAGCTGTGAAACATGCCTACAACAATAAAACTCAATTAATTTCAACTTATCAAAAACATTCAGGCATCTCAAAATGGAGAACACCCTATAATGGATCCTCAACACATCCTGAATGGAATTGTGACACGTGTATTCTAAGTACAACAGGATAATCGTCCATGAAAAAATTAAGGAAAGATTTTCTACAAATGCACATTGAAAATGACCGAATTATGGTAGGTTAATGAATTTCTTACTATCCTTTTTTTTAAAAAAAATTTAAGATATTTCTAAAATTCCCTTTTTTAAAAGTGCTAGAAATTAACAGGATGTTCCAAATTGTTTATAACAAAATATCATTGTAAAAGATAAAGATGTAGAGCACTCAATTTTTTTAACAACAGACACTTAATTTAGAATAAGAATAACAAGAATCTCATTAGAATGAAGGCCTTCAGAGTCACCTTTTGTTATTTTAGTTATAGTTCATTTGCCCTTTCAACTATTACTCTTCAAAGCTCATACAATTTATTTTTATTATTATGTAGCAAATTTACTTTATAATATTTTATACATTATTGGGACATACAAATTTACCAGTAACGTATATATTTTTCATTTTTATAAGAAACCCAAGGATTCGTTGGAAACTTTGTGAATAAGGCATCAAAAAAAAAAAAAAAAAAAAAAAAATGAAGAATAGGAAATGACCCACAATTAGGAGGGGAAGAGTATCTTAAATCATTTCCATCTGTTGAAAGCCCCAGTCGTTGGCAATTAGTCTGTAAGGGAGAGAGAGAGAGAGAGAGAGAGAGAGAGAGAGAGAGAGAGAGAGAGAGAGAGTACTCTGGGAAATCTGGTCTCTTTCAGCAACCTTTTCCGCGGAGTGAACAGTAAAAAAAAAATTACAAGGAGTCATGTTGTTAAAGTAGAGAATCGGGTCAAAAAGCTGAATTATTCGTAGATGCGAGAGTGTTTGTCAAGATCCAGCTGCCCGTATGTCCGGTGTCTTGTGCCGTACATCACAACTAAGTTGACAGAGGACTTATATGTAGTTTTATCTCTGTGGTGAGTAACCATGATATACCAGTGTACCACCTTAACGTAAGTAAAAACAAGATCATGATTACTTTGACGTTGCCACTCAACTAATATGTTGTATTGGCCTAGAAACGTTAAATGTCAACTCCTTGGTTTGTTTCGGATCTGCAACTCCCCGACTCATTAACAATGAACGCTGTGTTGAAGAATTCCGGGTCGTAGTTTTCGAGCTCAAAATGTCCTGCAAGATTCCCAGACTGTTTCTAAAACTTTGTTGACAGCTACGGCACTAATTTCGCAAAAAATGACAATTCGACGGTCACTAAACGCTCTTATCACTGGATAACTGCTAGAAAATAACGAACGCTTCATGCGGGCGAAAAAAAAATCTACGCACATGAAGATGGCGATGTGGCGTCTAGCAGTTTCTTTCTTCAAAAGGAGCCAAAACCTAAAGGGCAATCAACAGCTGCAAAGAAAAGTTCCAGCAAAAAGAACTCGTCAGAAGGAGGGCAAAGGAGTGAACTAATACAGACCGCACAAACCAAGTCCCTGATGCGAAGAAGTAAAATGCCTTCATCAAATGTGAATGTCATACAAATAGATCTCAACAACGCCAGGACGGCTTCGGCTGTCCTTGACATGAGATTTATTGAACGCACTGAAGATATACCTCTAATCCAAGAGCCACGGGTCAATGGAGGAATCATCAAAGGACTCCCAACCCAAAAATTTAAGTTAACATTGAAAAGGGAGAAGTAGCTTCGTGCCGCTTCTGCCTGACACATAAAGAGACAGCCGAACACTGGTTGTGTGAGTGTGAATCTATAACTTACAAAAGGTTACTTTACTCCAGTATTCCTTTACCCATGACTACATAGGTAACGATTATGCCATCCAGAAATATTTTAAGATTCTAAGGAAACTTAAATCTTGGCTGGGACTAAAAAAGATCTACTTGGGTCGCAGTGACAAGAGGGTGTATAGCTTCGGACCCCAAATTCACTAACATGATGGTACTTTTTACACCTACTTACTGTAGTTCATTTGTTGTGCGTAATTTATTTCTTCGGGAATAATTCATTTGGATAATTTTTGAATACATCTCTTATATATACAGAGTGTCCAGAAAATGTCGTGACAAACATTAAGTGATGTTTAGGTTAAGTTAGGTTAGGGCATCAAAAAAGTTCTTGTATACATATATCCGGAAACGCATCATTTTCTATCTGTCGGCCATTTTGTGTTTTTTTTTAAAAAATAGTTATAGTTTTTGATGTTATTAAAATTTCGCGTCGAAATTTGGTTAACATATTTTTCATGCATTTTTATAAGTATATCAAGAAACAAAAATTATATATTATATATTGTTTAAATAACTGTTTGAAATTTTAATATTGATTATCTCTAAAATCATTAACTTTACCAAAAAAAAAATTGAAAAATTAATTAGTTCTTGGTATACTGGTAAATCGTTGCATAGAAAATGAAAATACCAAATGTAGACTCAAAATCTTATTATTTTCAAAAGTTATAATTAGTTTTTGGATAAAAAAACCGTAAAATGCCCGACTGTTGGAAAACGAAGCGTTTATAGCAACTTTTGTACCCATATAACCAGCACTTAAAGTTTGGCACGACATTTTCTGAAGGCTCTATAATATGACCAAGATGAATCTATAGCTATTTTACCACCTTTCCTATAGAAGAGCAAAGCTAACGATGATTGTCTAATAGTGTGTTGACTTGAGCACTGAACACATTGGTAGTGAAAGATGCCATAGACTTCCAAACAACCTCAGATTAAAAAAAAAACTAAAATATGGGAATATCCTCCATTAGGAAATATTACGAAATTTGGATTCTTAAAAAATCGACCCTGAAGAATAATTAATCAATACTTTTCGCTTAACAATTTCATCTTGTTAAAACGATTAGTATTGAAAATTAAAGTATTATAATATCATTTGATTGGTTTTCTATGAAATGGTTTCACATTAATCCCCAGGGGATTTATTGTGGGTAAAGTTATGGGATGGTGTTAGATGTGGTTTGACCAATACATGTACCAAGTCACGTTTTAAGTTCGCTCGTTCAATAAGGGGTTCAGGAACTTATTTTACAGTCTATATAAAGTTAATATCAAATTTCTCCTAAAGTGTATAATCGGAAGAAGGACTTATGCAGCAAGATGACGAAAGTTAGCGTGCGTTGAATAATAAACTGTACAAACACTTTCTACTAAATCAAACACTAAAGAAAATAACATTCCTCGTTGTATCCTCTATAATACTTCATTCGTGAGAAGGACGCCATCTTGCTACTTACCCAACGTCTTAATACGAACAGATTCTCTAAATCGACCAAAAGTTAGCTTTGTAAGAAATTGTACATCAAAGAGTAACGAAGTATAGTGCAAGTTTCCTAAAACACAGGTTTTATAAACCTTGTATTGTCATTACTTACTTGACGTAGGCTAGATGTTTATAAAATGTATAAACATATTATTAAATTGTGACAGTTTCTATGCTGATGAACGAAAAAGAATGAGAAAACATTACCGAAAATAAATAAAAATTGGACATACTTTTTCACATATTCATACAGAAAAATCAAAGCCTAAGCAAACAAAATAATCGGTTGTCACTATCACCCACATACAAAACTTTCAAAATAAGGTGCTCCGATGTATTGTTGATGCACCATGGTATATAAGAAATGACAACTTGCATAGGAATTTGAAAATAGATACGGTGAGAGAAGAAATAAAAAAGCAAGCAAGCGAGCACAGACATCGCATTGAACAACATGAGCATCCGGAGATACGCAGATTGATGGATACAACTGGTTTAATTAGAAGACTGAAACGAATAAAACCATTGGACTTAATGGACTTTGGACATTGAGGGAGTAATGACCAATGGGTTATTTTCCCTCAAAGTATATGTATTATTAAATGTAAATTACTGATGGGTTTGTACTAAGTTGTAAAAAAAAAAAAAAAAAAAAACTATCACCCACAAAAATTCCAACTGAGAGTTTTCTATCAACTGAAAGTGTCAAATTTTAAATTTTGCTGCAACGCGAAAATGTTTGACTTGAACCACTACGCAGTTGCAAACAAAAGAGAGCTACCATTCCCGAGTAGTAGAGTGTGGGACACTTGGGCACAAAAATCGGGAGGGGGTACCCCCACCCCTCCCCCACCCTCCCCCTCCCCCCCTGCCCTTACCCTAACCTAACCTAACCTAACCTAACATAACCTATCCTAACCTAACCTAACCTAAACTAACCTAACCTATCCTATCCTATCCTAACCTAACCTAACAACCATTCTCCTAAAAACCTAACCTAACCTAACCTAACCTATCCTAACCTAACCTAACCTAACCTAACATAACCTATCCTAACCTAACCTAACCTAACCTAACCTAACCTATCCTAACCTAACCTAACATAACCTATCCTAACCTAACCTAACCTCACCTAACATAACCTAACCTATCCTAACCTAACCTAATCTAACATAACCTATCCTAACCTAACCTAACCTAACCTAACCTATCCTATCCTAACCTAACCTAACAACCATTCTCCTAAAAACCTAACCTAACCTAACCTAACCTATCCTAACCTAACCTAACCTCACCTAACATAACCTATCCTAACCTAACCTAACCTATCCTAACCTAACCTAACCTAACCTATCCTAACCTAACCTAACATAACCTAACCTATCCTAACCTATCCTAACCAGACCTAACCTAACCTATCCTAACCTATCCTAACCAGACCTAACCTAACCTAACCAATACCAACCGATTTACCAACCAAAATATACTTTTTGCAACCAATTTACCAACCAAATCTTGGTAATTTTATCTACGGTTTGGTAAATCGGTTCCTAACAAACGTTACGACGTTATATATTTAAAAAGGAAAAATGGGGGTTGGGGGGTCGTGTCGTTTTCGGCTACAATTCCAAGGTCACATCAAATATCTATCTCTCTACTAAAAAGAGTTTTGGTGGAATGGAGGTAACAAATTACAAAGAATATTATTTTAAAACATTTATTTATTTATTTTTAATTACAAGCACAGAAAACAACTCTTTCTTTGTGCTTAATTGCAGTGGTTTTTATCTTGTCCAATTTAACATTAAATTTATAGTTTAAATCTACATTTAGCACTTTTATTTCTCTTTCTAACCAATAATTCGAAACATACAATTCATCTAGATTTTGGAACTGCAAAATATAACGGATCTTATGTCTGTAATCAATTTGTTTGATTCCACACACTACTAATTCTGTCCCTTCTTCCAGCTCTTCCAGCCGACGACACTTTCTTGGAATAACTTTGCCTTTTATTTCTTGCATGCCAAGGGTGGATACTTGCTCCACTTCGTCCTGGTTGTAGGGGAAATCTTCTGGTTTTTTCCAAGCATCTGTTAGTGGCTTAAAATGCTCTATCTTCGGAAAAGAATAATTATTAAAAGTGGTAAGTCCATTCGTCGTAAATGTAAAAATTGTTTCTTCTGTCGCTAAATGCACAATGTCCAGGTCGTTGTTGGAGGTTAAAACAAACCCCTCTTTTGTTAAATTTTGTTTGTCGTTGTAGGCATCCATTAGCCACGATTTGTACTTTCCTTTAAAGAAGTAAACACTTTTACTCCCATCTCTTTCTGCGAGTATTCCAACAAAGGCATATTTCGCTTTAGTGTTAACGGTAAATGCGGAAACCTTGTAGTCTGCATGTATATCTAAATTCTTCCAAGTCTTGTTAAAATATGAGCCCATCCGCTCTCTTGTCTCTCTAATAATTTTCTCTTTCTCCTGCATTTCTTTGTATTCCTCTTTTAAGGAAGCAGCATGTTCCATGTATTCCAATTTTCTCCGTTTTAAGTCAATTTCTTCCAGTTCCAGTTTTCGTTTCTTCGCAGACAGCAGGTAAACGGTGGAGAATGGTTCTGTTTCCTTTATATTGTAGGGTTGTAGCCTGTTTGTAATATTCGTTCTCTTCTTTAAAATCTGTGGAATAATATTACTCGTTGGAACCATCCCACAGTTCTCGAGGCTTACATCTTTACAAATCACCGAGAAAGCAGTACTAGATTTCGAGAAGAATGTCTCGCCACTCTTAATGTAGCACTTTTGCACCACACTAACATGCTCTCTATTAGCGACATCTTCCACTATCTCCAAGTAATTTACAGGCAAATAGTTAAAACTATATGCAGAGAGTACGTAATTAATTTTTTTTTCCTCTGGTCTTGGTCGCTTGGTATAGTAAGTTGCACCCCGGTTAACTTCCTCGTGTTACTGTTTCCCCAGTAGGCATATTGTAAAAGATTATTGTACACTACACAGCAACTGTTCTGGAGACTGTCAGCTAATTTCGTCCACATTTTAGGGATGGCAACAGAGTAAAACGGAGCTTCCTGGAAATAAATTTTGCTGTCTTCCAGGAGCGTTACACAGCTGTCCAGAGGATGGTCGCCGCTACCGTTGTTGATCGTAGCCTCCAATCTTGTAATGCCATGCTCCTTACCCAGTGGGGACAGAAACGTCTGTCTTAATCTGGAGTCTGGACAGTTGACAAAATCCACAATGTGGTTACCAATTTGTTTGTTAACGCCAGGACTCGTAATCTGGCACACAAACTTGTTGTAGATTTTTACTCTTGCACCAGTAGGAGTAATCCAGGTTAGGCAATCTATCCCAACAGACTTGTCGTTGTTAACAATTGTATTGTAGTTTTCTTTGTACTGGCCGCCTTGGTAACGAAAGTCATGGTCCTGTACTAAATGCTCACACATCTCTCGCTTGTTAAAGATCCCCACAAAATCTTGTGTAATGTCCAAATCCATAAGGTAGAAGTCGTGGGTTTGCAGCTCCAATAGTATTTCGGGCATTTTTTCCTGTAGAGTAGCCAACTCAACATCCGCTAACTCTACCTTGTAGGGGATTGCAATGGGATTTTTAAATTTCTTTGCAATGGCTTGCATCCCATCTGCTCCAATAATATTGCATACACGTTTCGCCATGGGTCTCTTTCCATTCAAAGGGAATGGTAATTTTACTTTTACGCCATGTCTTGCGGAAACAAAGTCCGTAAATTTCCCACGAAGATAACTGTTAAATACTCCACAGATATTCTTCTTTACGAGGCTCTTCCCTTGTTCGCAATCCGAACTGTCGGTTATTTTAACAAGCATTATGTTGTCGCAGAATGGTTTTGTAAGCGGAGTTAGTGGTTTTATATTAACTCCAGACAGCAACTCTTCTCCTTGCGAATAATTAATATTTCCAATATCTGTTACCAGGTTGTTGTTGTGCAGATTTTCTTCCAGAAGCCATAGTCCAAATCGTTCGTTGGTTGGTTTAATCCTGCTACCCAAGAGCTCGGAGACCTTATACATCTTGGAAGGGGTCACGTTCACTATTCCAGCTACTAACGTAAACTGAGCTATCTGCATCTAATCTCCTTTCTTAAACAGTTAATCGCGAGTAGTACGCATGCGCAGTAACATTGTTACGCACTGTTGTACAATCCGGCTAGACCAGTCAGAACCTGTCTGTCAAACACACCTGACCTTGGAATGGTAGCCGAGGTTTTTAGGAGAATGGTTGTTAGGTTAGATTAGGATAGGATAGGTTAGGTTAGGTTAGGTTAGGTTAGGATAGGTTAGGTTAGGTTAGGTCTGGTTAGGATAGGTTAGGATAGGTTAGGTTATGTTAGGTTAGGTTAGGATAGGATAGGTTAGGTTAGGTTAGGTTAGGATAGGTTAGGTTAGGTTAGGATAGATTATGTTAGGTGAGGTTAGGTTATGTTAGGATAGGTTAGGTTAGGTTAGGTCTGGTTAGGATAGGTTAGAATAGGTTAGGTTAGGTTAGGTCTGGTTAGGATAGGTTAGGATAGGGCATAGGTCGCCAACAGGTATATCGGGTGGATGTTTGGGTTGCTAAAAGTATATTTCGATTGGTAGATCGGTTGCTAAAAGTATATTTCGGTTGGTAGATCGGTTGCTAAAAGTATATTTCGGTTGGTAAATCGGTTGGTAAAAGTATATTTTGGTTGGTAAATCGGTTGGTTTTGGTTGGTAAATCGGCTGGTTTTGGTTGGTACATCGGTTGGTAAATCGGTTGGTAATTTCGGTTCGGTTAAATAGTGGCCAGACTAACACCCGTGTGGGCTGTGGTAAGCATAGGTTTAGGCAGAAGTAGGAATTAAGTCTAGGTTAACAATATTTTAACACGATACATAGACACATGTGCTACACCCTGGTAGACAACGGAGGAAACTACGTTTAACACATTAAATGTACCTAGGCCGTGGTGGGCAAAAGTAGGAAACTCTAATAGGTTAACTATCTTAACACGTTATATAACACATTATATAAATATATAACACATTATATATATAACACATTATTGTAACAGCTGATTGGCTGTAGATGGGTAAAAGTAGGAGACTTATAGGTTAGGTTAACTATCTTACACATTATATAACTATATAACACATTATATATATATATATATATATATATATATATATATAACACATTATTGTAACAGCTGATTGGCTGTGGATGGGTAAAGTAGGAAACTTATAGGTTAGGTTAACTATCTTAACACATTATATAACACATTATATAAATATATAACACATTATATATATATAACACATTATTGTACCAGCTGATTGGCTGTGGATGGGTAAAAGTAGGACACTTATAGGTTAGGTTAACTATCTTAACACATTATATAAATATATAACACATTATATATATATATATATAACACATTATTGTAACAGCTGATTGGCTGTGGATGGGCAAAAGTAGGAAACTTATAGGTTAGGTTACCTATCTTAACACATTATATCTTAACACATTATATATAACACATTAATTGTACCAGCTGATAGGCTGTGGATGGGCAAATGTAGGAAACTTATAGGTTAGGTTAACTATCATAACACATTATATCTTAACACATTATACAAAATATATAACACATTAATTGTACCAGCTGATTGGCTGTGGATGGGCAAAAGTAGGAAACTTATAGGTTAGGTTAACTATCTTAACACATTATATAATTATATAACACATTATTGTAACAGCTGATTGGCTGTGGATGGGTAAAAGTAGGAGACTTATAGGTTAGGTTAACTATCTTACACATTATATAACTATATAACACATTATATATATATATATATATATATATATATATATATATATATATATATATATAACACATTATTGTAACAGCTGATTGGCTGTGGATGGGTAAAGTAGGAAACTTATAGGTTAGGTTAACTATCTTAACACATTATATAACACATTATATAAATATATAACACATTATATATATATAACACATTATTGTACCAGCTGATTGGCTGTGGATGGGTAAAAGTAGGACACTTATAGGTTAGGTTAACTATCTTAACACATTATATAAATATATAACACATTATATATATATATATAACACATTATTGTAACAGCTGATTGGCTGTGGATGGGCAAAAGTAGGAAACTTATAGGTTAGGTTACCTATCTTAACACATTATATCTTAACACATTATATATAACACATTAATTGTACCAGCTGATAGGCTGTGGATGGGTAAAAGTAGGACACTTATAGGTTAGGTTAACTATCTTAACACATTATATAAATATATAACACATTGTATATATATATATAACACATTATTGTAACAGCTGATTGGCTGTGGATGGGTAAAAGTAGGACACTTATAGGTTAGGTAAACTATCTTAACACATTATATAAATATATAACACATTATATATATATATATATATATATAACACATTATTGTAACAGCTGATTGGCTGTGGATGGGTAAAAGTAGGAAACTTATAGGTTAGGTTAACTATCTTAACACATTATATAATTATATAACACATTATTGTTACAGCTGATAGGCTGTGGATGGGTAAAAGTAGGACACTTATAGGTTAGGTTAACTATCTTAACACATTATATAAATATATAACACATTGTATATATATATATATATATAACACATTATTGTAACAGCTGATTGGCTGTGGATGGGTAAAAGTAGGACACTTATAGGTTAGGTAAACTATCTTAACACATTATATAAATATATAACACATTATATATATATATATATATAACACAACATTGTACCAGCTGATTGGCTGTGGATGGGTAAAAGTAGGAAACTTATAGGTTAGGTTAACTATCTTAACACATTATATAAATATATAACACATTATATATAACACATTATTGTAACAGCTGATAGGCTGTGGATGGGCAAAAGTGGGGAACTTTAGGTTAACTATCTTAACACATTATATATATATATAACACATTATTGTAACAGCTGATAGGCTGTGGATGGGCAAAGGTGGGAAACTTTAGGTTAACTATCTTAACACATTATATATATATAACACATTATTGCGGTTACAACATGGCGGCTTATATACTGCGTTAAATATCCGACTTGTAATACTATGCACGATAGCTCAGTCGGTAGCGTGTCCGCCTTCAAATCCAAACTTCATAGGTTCGAATCCCGCTGGTATTAAAAAAGTTAAGTGTATGACGTCATGCGTGTATGGCGTCTTGTGTGTGTGTGTGTGTCTCGACAATACGTCACGAGTGGGGGGACCAATGGGGGCCTACAGGGAGGGATAAAGGGGAGGGGCCTACAGGGGAGGGGCAGGGGGAGGGGTGGGAGGGTGGGAGGGGCCTACAGGGGAGGGGCCTACAGGGGAGGGGCAAAGGGGAGGGGTCAATGGGGAGGGGCCAAGGGGGAGGGGCCAAGGGGGAGGGGCCAAGGGGGAGGGGCCAAGGGGGAGGGGCAAAGGGGGAGGGGCAAAGGGCCGGGGGAGGGGGAGAAGGAGGGGGGGTGGGGGTACCCCCTCCCGATTTTTGTGCCCAAGTGTCCCACACTCTACTCCGATTATTTGGAATACATGGAACGAACGCCGGATTCCAAATAGAAAGAGTGTTTGCTGGAAAACCAGAATATTATTCAATGAACTACAGCTCTTATCTCGCAAAAAAACCCTACTGTGTTACCATTATGTGAAATTGAAAGCTATAAAATAAGTTCCTGAACACCTTTATTGAACTATAAAGATAACACATGACTTGATTGGTTAAAAGGTGTTTTACATGCATCATTCCACACAGATCCGATGGAACAATATACTTCCAAAGTTTTACACTTTGGTTAATTTTATTTTAAAAAATGAATTAAAACGTATTTTAATACATTTATTTAAAAAAAAAATGTAAAAACATTTCTATTAGAATGATTCAACATTTAAACAAAACTTTTAACATTAGAATAATTCAACATTTGCGGGCTACGCCTTTAGGGGAGCCGGGTGTTTTTTCTTTGTTTGTTTTTTTCTCTTCCAGAGAAATGGGGTGGTTTTCTCTGAACATATTAGGTATATTTTCTATTCAAGCAAATAGTTCCAGTCTATTGAAGCGAAAAATAGGGTCTTACCTCCGAAATATTTTACTACAAACCGATTTACATGAAATTTTGGAATTAGGCTTATCTTACCCTCAACTTCAAAAGTGATATGGACCCGACCTCCGTTCTTACCCTGGGGATGGTTGCCACCCTTTCTCGTTATTGG
>CAUPSG010000357.1:0-27500 GCA_963513935.1 Aphrophora alni
TTATTTGAATGTGTATATTTTCCTTTAAGTAAATATTTTAAATTCATTCTTGTTACTGCTTATACAATAAATTTTATTAAATTTGTTACACTTTATTGTGTTGTTTATTGATACCTATTTATGTACATTTAATGTGTTTTAAAATGAAAATACACTCGACGGTCCTAGCTTCACGATAATAACAAGGCGTGTATATAGATATCACTTGATAAAAGTTACACACTACAATTTTAGAGTTCACTATTATTGGTTTTAGAACAATTGTCTTCTTAAACCCCATTTTTATAGCATGGTTAATATTTTACATAATAAGCCAAGAACCATTAACCTTATATAAAGTCAACAAGTTATGTTTTCCTATAGTTACTCTATGAAAAGTTAATAGTATGTCTCCTAATTTTTGTCCTATTTTTGATAACAAGACCTAAGTTGGAGTTACTATAATAATGTAAGATCTGAATGTTTGCCTGAATATTAAGTTAACTAACAATATTGTTTTTATTGATTTCGTTTCCATGACTCTAACAAAAATAATTATATATATGCATTATATGAAAATTGAAATCATTGTATTAAATAAGCAAATAGTTACTAATTAAGCTTGGTTGTTAGCTTAATTAGGGCACTGGGATTAGATTTGCTTAATTAAATAAAAACAATATGTACCAGATTTGTTATATAATGAAATTTATTTTCTCATTCATATACATAATATAGATGGAAGTATGTATTGACGAATCGATTGACGAATCGATTGACGAATCGATTCTTATATATATTATGTGTAGAATTGCAAACATTATTTTTGTGGTTTATTAGTAAAAGTCAGAAACATTAGCATTATATATACCAGTGATCTGCAAAGTGTGTGTTTGAGAGAGAGAGAGAGAGAGAGAGAGAGAGAGAGAGAGAGAGAGAGAGAGAGAGAGAGAGAGAGAGAGAGAGAGAGAGAGAGAGAGAGAGAGAGAGAGAGAGAGAGAGAGAGAGAGAGAGAGAGAGAGAGAAGAGAGAGAGAGAGAGAGAGAGAGAGAGAGAGAGAGAGAGAGAGAGAGAGAGAGAGAGAGAGAGAGAGGAGAGAGAGAGAGAGAGAGAGAGAGAGAGAGAGAGAGAGAGAGAGAGAGAGAGAGAGAGAGAGGAGAGAGAGAGAGAGAGAGAGAGAGAGAGAGAGAGAGAGAGAGAGAGAGAGAGAGAGAGAGAGAGAGAGAGAGAGAGAGAGAGAGAGAGAGAGAGAGAGAGAGAGAGAGAGTATTATATACACACATATGCGTGCGTGCGTGTGTGTGTGTGTGGGGGGGGGTGTGTGCATATTCTGTAGTGTAGTGCTATTCAGCCTAAAGAGCGCCGATTGTTATTAAATTTGTTATGTGTTCATATTTTTGCCATATCTCGGCACTTCAAAAGTTTTTTTTTTTTTTTTTTTTTTTTTAACTTTATTTTTATTAGATATTTTGAGGTAGCTGACATAATATACTATATCATAAAACTTAATTATAAAATGTATCTCAAAATCTGCTAAAACAATGTTGATCATTTTTTAAATCGTTTCGTGAGTTATAACTGAAACAATCTTCTATGAAGGTGTAAACGACTTGAAAATTTTATGAAAATTGGCCTTATTAATTTCGTTAAAACACAAACCAGTGTACTATATAAATCACAAATAAACTATAATTACCTTTCACGAAGGTAATTAGTAAGAAAACGTACTTTGACCGCCGTCACTCAATGGATGATTTATTATTTTTTAGTCTATGGTGGTAAGTAGAGTATATTTATTTTTGTAGACAAATAACCACCGAAAATATGTTATATGTATTTTTTATGGATATAACTTTTCCCATTCATAAGATGAGAAGGAACGCAACGAGTTCCTTCTGTTCTACTTATGATGTGCTTATCAATAAAAGATTTTTTTTTTCCCGTTTTACTGCGTTTCTTTGTTTCAAGTATTCTACAATGCTTCTTTCATTACGAGAGTGTTAAATTTCTAAATGAAAATGTTTCCGTTTTAACGTCATCGAGATATTTTTAAATGAATTTTTTTATATAGATTATTAATGTAATAGAAAACTATTTAATTAAAATACACATTATTATGTCAGTAATAAAAACAATTATAAAATAACATCAAAATACATTCAATTTATAATAAATTATTGGTTAGTTATTGTAGGCTACAGTTGTTAGCATGTTAAAAATATATTAATATCCCTAATTTTCTTAAACAATTTTATAAATATAATACCAGAAAAATGATCCGCTACACCACACATGTAGTTTTGGTTACGATGAATATGTGTTTAAGCACCTAAATATAAGTAGCAGACAAAAACTATAAAAGACCCAACATTCATTAATTGTATTGTTTCTTCGTATCTAACTCATTTTAAAACTGTAAATTTCTCTTTAGAAAATATTAGAAATAATAAAACAATTAAATACTTTATTGTCTCAACTTTTGTATATTTCTCAATTAAATCAAATTAAAACAATTAAATCTTATAACATTTACATATTTTACCTTTGATTACTAATTATTTTGTGAACATATACAAACACTTTGTTGTACAAAGTTAACAAATATATATTCCTGATTTTCATAGCGATTGGTATACACGTATGGACATAACAAATATTATAGGGAAAAGCCACATGGAGTTGTCAAAACAGGTCCTTCATTCTGCTCGTCATTAATAGTACAACCACCATCTTTCTACTATTAATCATAACCAGAACTGTTTTGTTAGATCATATCTATGCCAATAATAAGTCAACTTACCTGTTTTACTAATTAATAAAAATTTTGTTTTAGTAAAATTTAAGCTCAATGAGAGTTATAGGTTTTGTGTGTCTTGGCTCTTCGGAATATAAAAAAAAACTGAATTTCAGTTAATTAAACAAATGTTAATTTAATTTAGGTTTATAAAATAAATATTAATTTTAATTAATTATTTTGTTCTGGTTTTATTTTGTTTTTAGTGAAAGTCACCAATTAATTAAATAAATAATTATTACATTAATTTTTTGTGGTAATTTAATTTGTAGCGTAAATAAATAATTTTATTTACAGAAAAGTGAATTATAATTTGTCTCTGTGAATACTGCCTCCTTAGACCCATTATTGATGAAATAAATTTAAATTATTACAACCCCCTTAATAGTTTATGTATTCTACATTATACCTTTAGACGCAAGGCGGACATTACCTTTCGGTAGTTATTTTTTATGCGTCGCATATTCCCAACTACCTCATGAAATGAACAGCACTTTATGTACTCAATTTAGAAAAACAATCTGTTCTGTAGACTTACCTCAGTAAATCAGTACCCAATTATCCACATTCAAAAAGTCAAATTATTTGTAACAACATACGTTTCCAAAAATCTCCGTCTACCGTAGTTAGAAAGGGCTCTCTCCTCTGCATTCGAAATAATATGTCGTTTGGCACAATGATCTAGAAAATACAATCAGTCTACAGCCCTTTCTACACAACCCGTTAGGATAACTTTCCGTTTTCTTATGTTGGATGCATGCTATTCGTTCTTAAATAGATGATGAACGATTTTGTATGTTCTGGTGTCTTTTCTGGATATACTGTTTTAATTAATAAGCTAAATAACAAATGGTTCACTTACCACATATAGTTCACTGTTTTAATAGATTATATATCTGTATTATACTATTGATTTATCTATATTATCTTGTACAATCTGATGCTCTAATATAAAAGTTCCATAATCTTCAATCCAATTTACATACGTACTTCAATCTTATGGTCCAATATTTCAAAAATACTATTTAATATGTAACCTAACTAAATTTAACTTCATATGTTAACTTATTTAATTGTGCTAAAAACAATAAAATTCAGATTGGAAAAAAGGAAAAATACGAAAGGGAAAATCAGCAAAATCCAATTACTGGAATCTCTTGAAGAAAGAAAATCTCTAGCCAATACTGGCCGGTTTTCCTGTCACGGACTACGTTGATCTCTAACAGCAGCTAATCATTGTCGGTCATTCGAATATCGATTTAATTTATTACTAGGTCAGTTCTGGCTTTCACAGTTTCTTTTTCTCTGTTTTGGGAGTATTTCTTGCGATTCGAGTAATTTAGAAACGATTCGCTTCTTCCTGTGCATTGTTTGCGAATTTTTTTTTTTCAAACTAAATTTCTACATTACCGTAATTATATTAAAAACACCTACGCTCTGCTAAATGTCGTCCTGGACATTGTGTCATTACAGTGATTTAATTAGAAAAATTGCAACAGTTGTAGATAAACCCTCTGATATGTTTTTATATTGATGATGTTATTTAATATGTATTGATCACAATACTAAATAATAAAATATTTTTGAATGGAGATATTTATTTAATATAAGGTGTAATAATGGCGTCATATCATTTATATTATACCATTTTTTGTATATGCTGAACGGATCAAGGGCGTTACTTTGGATAAGGTTGCGGATGAATAGTTTGGAAGTGGATAACGACCAATTCTTGTTTACGATGTAAGAAGAATTATCGTGATCTTCGGAGGTAAATGGCATAATCACCAAGGACAATCAAATTGACTTGAGTCACGTTCATGAAATGGGGAGTGGTAGTATAGCGGGTTTTAGTGACGTTTAACTGTCACATAGGAATTGTTTTGTAATCAGTGTTAATTGGTTAACGATTAGGAAAGAGTGGCAGTATGGAGTGACTACCATTATTTCTGAGATTAGCTGGAGTGTACGAGGTTTTGGTTTGTTTCGTCACAAAGTGAGTGTGAGAACTATTATTGGCTACGGTGTGACGTATCCTGTGCTTTCCTTTACCATGGGTCTTCCTCTGTTTGGAGTTCAATGGAATATGCACTGCTGAGCTATACTCCTTATATAGCCACCAGTAATAATTTGTGATGTACATCCTTCCGATATCGTCCCCTATATGCACGTGGCAGAAGTAACGGTGCTCTGTGGTCGAGAGTCAATCAATTGTGTTCACAGTGGTTGTTCTGAAGCTGTGGCGTCGATAGTATCCATACATACATTGCACAGATACCGTTTTCCCAGCGTACCCAGGTACGTACGCGTATAGACGCCATGATGATTACTTTGGTAAATGGGCACATTTGGAGTGAAAATGAGTTTAAGTTTTCATTAGACCAGTGAAAGGGATAAGTGGAAATATGGATGTGGTATTTAATATAGATGTATGTATAGTTGTAATATGGGATAATTAGGTTCATATCTTTTTTTCTAAGCGTAAAACCAGTGACATAATATCGCAAATATCTGATTTAGGCGTTCGGTCGAATGTGTGGATACGTTTTTCCTATAGTTTTTTTTTTGTATTACTTGTACTAAAAATCTAGATTAATTTCAACATAGCCTTCAATTAAGCAATCTTTCCGTTCTGCTATGTTTAAGGTGCCTTATTTCATATCGAACTGCAAATGCACCATTTGCTACTATGTTGTAATTTCTAGCTATTGTATTCAAATATTAAGCTAAATAATCGATGTTTCAGTTTCTGTATACAGTTGACTGTTTAAAAAATATTTAAAAAATATATGGATTTATACGTATTCTCTGATACATCAACATGTCCTAAGTATAAAAGTTCCTTAATCTTCAATCCAGTTGGCAAACATCATTCAATATTATGTTAAAATATTTCAACGAATTCTATTTAATATTTAATTTAGAATAACTATATAATATAAATTATTTATTGTGCCCAAAGCAAGCTAAATATCTTCACGAAATGAAAAATAAATCTGATATGAGTTTTATTTCATAAATAGAAATGTAAGTTTAGATGTAGTATAGTTTAGAATCAAGACCCTCTGATGATGATAACCATGTTATCAAAATGTACATTAGGGCATTTATAGGAATAAACAAATTAAAGTAGAATAATTGTGATTTATTTATTTTTCCTAGTGTTTGCGGTTAGCGGTATATTCAAACCATTATAATAGTTTGTGTTTTAGTTAGATTCATAGATATATCTACTCAAATAAATAACACCCTCTATGTTTTTTTTTTTTTTTTGATGCAGTAATCAGTAAGGCTATTTATTGTCTAGAAATTGTATTGTTATTAGTGTTACCGTTACAGACATGTCGTGCTAGGATATAAAGGCCATGAGTCAAGGATAAATGTCTATATTGCTTTCGTCTTAAACGTGGACGAAATATTAACCAAATTAGATTGTAAGTAGCGTATCGTTGGGGGATGGAGATTGGTTAGTATTACATTTTTATGGAAAAGATAGAGCCACCAGGTTCTCTCGACTGCCTAAATATATTTTACAGATATCAGAAACAATAATATACAATACAAACTAAAATAACGGAGAAAATGTTCATAAAGAAAATTGTACAAAAAATCCAAAATATCTATATGAAAATAAAATTTAAATAAACAAAATATATACAATAATAACGATAACAATAAAATAATAATAAAATGAGGATGAACAAATATAAATGTAAAATTATTACATCAACATCAGTACACGTCATGTAGATCCGTATAGTAGAGTTTAAGTGATTTTACAAATTGTGCACGTCTGAATAATATTTGTGGAATTTTACAACCAGTTTCATGATGATAACGTACAAGATTTGTTAAACATAACTCTTTGATGTTTTTCGGATAAAGTTCATTGTGTCCGCTTTTGCTCTCTAATCCCGTTTGTATTTGTATTTCACAAAATTTAAATTGGTGTATTATAAAAAAATTACAACTAAATCTCTAAAATCAAGTGTAAACTATCTTACATATTCTTTAATAGTACACCCTTATAAATATTTCTTTTCAAGTTTCAGCCAACTCGTCGGTAATAAAAAGTATAAAGTAAAAGGTATAAAAAGTTTCATATTTATAAAAAAAATTTAAATTTCGTTTCCATTGATGTGTGAGTTTATATTATATCCTAAAGTCACTTGTATTTATTAAACGGATATAACAGATAATAATTATTGAAGGTTTTTTTTATGAGTTTCAATCCATGCTCGTCAGTAACTTATATGTTAAGCTTTAACTAATTATATATAAACGAATGCCTATAGATAACCAAATTAACAAACCATAATTAATTAAACTGTGTTACCCTGGCAAAAATTCCTCTAGTCTACACGACAAAATAGAAAACTGTTATTTTTTTCTACAGCTTACATTTTAAAACATATACGTAGCAGTCTCTCTGAATAGATATTATCTAATATTAGTCACCCTACAGTAATGCAAAGTGGATGAAATAGTCTCATTCTGAATTGCTTTTAAATATAATAATAAATACAAAAATATTTTTCAAATAAAATAAAACACTTGACCCCTACAAAAATTAAATACCTAAATAGATTGATATGTTTCGGGTAGTATATTATTAGTTCCATGGTTATATTAAGTTCTTAACTATTTAATTATTTAACTTAAACAAAACAAAGCTTAAAACACAACGATTATGTCCTTATGAGAGATGAAATGGTTACTATTTACATATTTTCTATTATGATTTTTGTTGACGACATAATTGGGCTAACATTCACGTGTGTCACTCACACAAACAAAATAATAAAACATATTAAATGTGTAAAATGAATCTTCAATATAGTTTCTTAAAACAATATAGACGAATTTCCAAATACAGTGAACATAAATGTCTTTTGAATTATTCTATTTTTTAAAAAAAGAAAATAATTTGAGATGAGGTACTTATTTAAAATGAAATTTCTTTTGTTTGTGTGAATTTATAATTCATCCTTGTAAAATTATGAAATATAAACTTTTATTTTTTATTTTTAGATGAAGTATTTTGACTTAATCGGCGCAGCGGTTTCTGTGGAAAAGTATTAGGCAATGTAGAACATCACCAAAGTTCTCGCGACTTGATATTTTTCGACTTTCCAGTTTTCCTATGGAGAGACCTAAACGTTTCTAATTTCTATTTGATTGATACATTTGTTGGCACCAAACAATTCTCAACTCTAAACCCAATTAGACAGGCTGTTTCAGTAGAAACAACTAGTTCTTAGTCCAATAAGTTTTCATAATACAAATATTGGTACAAGAGTATACTATATTATGTTTGCCAATTACGGTACCACCAGTATTAAAGAATATTTACCAATATTACACACACAACACAATAGTAACCGCAACATTGACATCTATTGTCAGCTGTTTAGAATCTTCCATAGACTAGTTGACGTAATTGTTGTAGTTAATAAACGTTTAATCTTGAATTATGGTAAAAAAGATCATTGCCTGTACTTCTGTGAAAACTTTTTTCTGTGAATATTAAAAGATAAAGTAATGGATTAAGTACATTGATTATATTTAAAGACAAAGCCTTGATGGTAGTAGTTACAGACGCTGTTGTTGAGTATGGTTTGAAGTTTTTGTTCATCTACCGTATCTGCTCCAGGTACACTTTTTTCGCCAATGACAGTTAGCAGTATCGTTGACATTGATCGGTCATATATCTTAGTAATATATACTCCTTCTAGAATCTTTAAGTGTAATTTCCACTTTCTGCTGTGTTCGTCTGTCTATTTTATCGACTGTTTATCTCGAGTTTTGCACAACTAGACCACTAATCTGCTCCGCGCGACCACTACCGTTACTTTTTTTCCCGATTTCAGTACCTCTTTATATTAGAAATTATTTGATATTATTAGTGATGTTCATGAGTAATAATTAATAAATATGTGTCAAAGTGATAGTGAATAATTACGCGAATATTTAACGTGAGCACAGAAAGACGGACCAAGGTGACTGGTAGTTGAAAAAATAATCTGGTGACTAAGTAGATGGAAGTGGGGGAGGGGTAATAGCGTTGGTGCTATATGAAGTTTGTTGAAGGTAATTCATTACTGCCCTTGGATTAGTGAAAATATTTAAATACAATTGATATAGCCGTAGCCACGAAGAAAATCTATGGATAAATTACACGTTTTAATATATGTTTCAAAGTTAAATAAATTGACGTAATGTATTCCATACTCCTTTGAAACGTATGCCACTTATAAAAAATAAATACCACACATTCATTGCGCTGATACTACTCACACATAGATTGCAATATTCAAAGAGAACTACTTTGACTCTATGCAACACAAAGTCCAAGCTCATGAATGTTAATTAGATAAAGTATCACAGAGATAGGTAATACAGTAGTAATGTTATTTTCAGTGATTTTTTTTCAAAAATTTCTAATTCCTGTTATCTTAGTGTAAAACGGATAGATAATGTTAGACATTTAACTGAGAAAAAGAAGAATTCGGCTACACTTACTCAAATAGGCGATGATGACCAAGGATTTTTCACATTTATACAATAAAAATCATTTTAATACATACAACTAATTCGTGCTCAAAACTTGTCAAAAACATTGAACTCAAATAAACTACGGATCTTACAACAAAGTCTACAAATTGAAAACCACCCTAAATGCATTTAAAAATTATTATAGTTTTCTTTTTGGTTTTGAAAATTTCATTGTGAGATTTTGTAAAGTACCAATGTAAACATATTTTCACAGATGTTTTAATTTATATTATGATTTAGAAATGGGTTTTCATGAGTTTCTATAAAAGGTAAGAGACACTATCTTCTGTAGTTATAACTTCATGAATAATTTTACTTACCACATTGAGTTTTCAAATCAATAACGATAATAATATTCTTAGATTTCCAAATATGTTTTGAATTTCTAATTAATTACTCTTAACAAGTAAAATTGGAACTTATAACATAGTAGATTAGATATGTTAAAACTCGAATTCTATTCAATTACAAAAAAGGAAAGAGGTTTGACTATTACTTTCTTAGCAATAATTATTATAAACAATTATTTCCATTCAATGTATACAAAAATATCTGATAGCTAAAATGTGTCCCTCTCTCCTATTTTAAAACCTCGATTTTTGATCAGGGTACCCGGAAATAATATTATATTCTTCACAATCGTTATGGATTTGAGTAAATATTTTATTAATTATTTTTCATCGTTGTGTTCCGTGACAGAATCAGTTTTATTATATCTGTTTCCTAACCCCAACAATTTACTTAAACCTATGTGAAATCTGTAATTTATTTCAAAGTGATATATGCTTTACAAAGCAAATCACGTACATATATTCAGAACCAGAACAAACGTTTTTAGTCTGTAGCTGTAAAGCGGTGGCTCGCCAGTAGGTTTTATAAAACACTAAGCATACGTTCAGTCACATTTTACATATAAATTACAAATTTCCATAATATTAAGAATATAAATCTGTTTTTGCGATGTGAATGCCTACTTCAGTTATGAATAATTTTGTTATTAGGATAAAAAATGTCAAAGAGAGTAATTATATCTCTTCAAGATGAATATATAATTTAATTACACTTATTTGACAAACATCTACTTATCAGATAGTGTATAATTTTAATATGTTAGCAATTAAATTACAATGTTTCAGAAAACCGTACAACTGCTTCTTCTATGATATGATATCAAAATTTATAGTGTATGTACCCAAATTAAAATTCCTCTATTTATTATATTCGTATATAAATCCGATTTTTATCGATATTAAAAAATGCACAGCTATACGGTTCGAGTAATAACCAAATAATTAATATTTACTCCCAGCACGTATTTAAATCTTTACTTTACTGATGAAAGCAAATAAACATACATCCTCAAATCTATATGTAATCAATATTTACTCTCAAAACTAGCAACATATCGTAACGATTCAACTAAGATAACTTTCGACAACACGAAGTGAGGTACTTCCGGGATAGATGTCCCACCTAAGGAAATATTGTTGAAAAAGGCGTAAAATAATAATCACAAGAATGAATTTTTTCAAGAACAAAGAACATTTACTACTTATCAACGCTAGCTAAACAAATTACTACATAAATTACATGCTTCTACAAAAAATGAGATAATATCGTACTACTACAGTTGGCCATCTCTCCTGGAACGCTGGGTGAGATGCCCTGCCGTCAAGACAGCCCCGACATCTCAATATCGTATAATTATAGAATTGATGTACCTTACCTCGTTTAAATAAGGATATATTTAAAATATAAGTTGGACTTAAATGTATAATAAGTATAATTAAAAAAAATTATCATCAAGTCACACAATACTAATAATTAATTGTCTAAATTCAAAAACAAATAACATTAACAATGTAACAAATGTTTTATAAATAAAGTTCACTTCTAAAAATTTAAACTACTGAATAAGCTACTAGCTAAACAATTGCATAGAATGAGTAGTAAGTTATTGAAGCTAACTGTATTACATTAAATACATACCTCTATATTTTAAACAATCAACCCACAATAACATAAGAAATAATTTAAGACCCTGTAAACGTAAAACGCCAGCCAATCTTCTTATTTTAAGTCAGTCTTTTCTTTTTGCTTAGTCTTATATCTGCTTTCCAAAAATATTGCAGAGGTTTCCGTACATTGTGCACGATTCATGAAGCCTATCACAATCTACACATTTTATCCAGTCTACACTTTCTGTAGTTGCATAATAATTTTCATCACATTCAATGCAGTTATTTGCATAATCAAAGTTGTCTTGACTTTATTCAGGTTCTTCTGTAATCAATTTCCTTGTAACTTTACGGAGTACAGGGTTACATTTAATTTTTCGATCCTGAATGTGTTGTTTGGATGTAAGAATTTCGCAGTCTGTTTCTTTCTTTTTCCACACTTTTTTTCGATGTTGGGAACTGGTGAAATCTGATGCAACAATTTGGTTCCTTTGGCGTTTCCTTCGAAATTCCTGCAGTAGACTGATGATCACATAATGAGACAGATGATTGTTTACCAATCAATTCTGCAGCTTGAATCCGGGAAATTGTTCTGCCTGGATGATTATTAATCTATCTTTTTGCTCCTTCCTTAAAATAGAGTTCCAAAAGCTTTATTAATGACCTGTCAAGCGGTTGAAGAACTTAGGTTGTGTGACTGGGTAGACATAAAATTATTAAGTCATTCTTGTCATCGAATTCTAGTAAATCGTAACAACTTAAGTGCGATGTATGGCCATCCAGAATAAGAAGAGTCTTTCACGGAGGCTTCCTAGGATCAACGTGATCTTTCAGTCACTTAAAAAAATATCAGAACTTAAGTAAGATGATTTTTCATTCATGAACACCACAGATCCTGGAGGGAGTCCATCAGAAAATTCTTTTTTTCTTTCGAACACCTTTGAAAGTAACGGCAGGAGGAAGATATTGACCTTCTGCATTGCAACAAGCAATAACAGAAATATTCTCCCCTTTCTCTGCAGATGTCAAGATATGAACATCTTTTGTCCTGTTCGTGACAATGAACTTCCCAGCAACGTTATTTAATTGGCTACTCGTCTCGTCCATGTTAAACACATTGCCATGTTTGTTAAATAAACTGTTTTCTTGAAATACGTCCGATAGAATTTCTAAAAAATGACTGACTGATTCTCTGTACGTCCCTACACTTCTAGCTGCAGACAATCCTTGAGATTGTCTAATACTCAGCTCCGGATTTTGTCTTTAAAATGAATTGAGTCAGTCATTACCAGCCATTCTTGTGTCTGAAGTGTTAAAGACGGAATCCCGTAATGTCTGGCCGCTTCATTTACACCAATCTCTCCTGCTTCCAATTTTGTTAGAGCTTCTTTTAATTGTTCTTCTGTCCAGGTTCCACGTGCTGCACCGGTATTTTTTAGTTTGTGGTTGGTAGGCATCTTACCTGTGAAACAAATTGAGTTACTCTAAAAACAGTAAAAAAAAAATAATAAATAAAAAATAAAATAAAATAAAATAAAATAAAATAAAAAAAACACTACTTTTGTGCAGGGCTGTGCAGTGTGTATTTTGTATGGCATAATAGATAAAATATATGAAAAATTAAATCTGATGTTTTCAAACATTTTTAATAAAAATAATATTTTTGAAACAATCACAATATCTACTTTGTTGGTCCTATAATGCCAAACAATAATAAAATGGTTAATTAAAATGAATTAACCAACTAAAAAAATAATTAATAACTATATAATTTGTGTATTATTTCAAAAAATGTGTTTTTAATTTAGCAGTGTAAATAAAAAGTTGTAAATTTAAAAAATATGTTTTAAATTATAAATATATAAATTATTTTAAAGTTATTAAATTTTATTGTAAAGAACACCTAATTACATTCTATAAAAGTCAATTGTAAATTATTCGATTCGTATTGTAAATTAAAATATATCCATACACAGTCTGACATCCTTGCCTGAATAAATTGCTTGGGCATCTCACCCGACTTTTGAGGGGCATCTATCCTTTCGATACGGGAGAGATACCCCATCAGGTCCAACTGCTACAATGTAACAAATATGGCCACGAACTGCAGCCCATACCACAATGAAGCCAGTTGAACATGTTAAGAAGCATAAATTAAAAATAACCTCTGAAATCCACAAATGCCAAGCACTTACTTGGACCTCTGTCTTATATGAAGTGAGAAAAATATCATACTTACTTGAATTCTGGTTGTAGCAGCGGTATAAACAAATAAATCCACACGAAACTATCACAGTATGTCGTTCCACATCCAACTGACGCTACGCTTGTACAAGAAGAGCTAGCGCTCTAGCGTTTTTTTAAAATTACGACGAGTGGGGCATTTCTACCGGTAGGGCCTCACCCGGAATTACTTTATTCTTACTAGAATTTTAACACTGATACTGTGCAACATTGCATTGCTTCTTAATGTTATCATTAATGAAATAAATACTATTTTATTTATAAAATATATAGCAATCTATCAATTAGCAGAGAAACTATTATGTTGTTTTCCATAGTTGTTGTATTAATAAAGATTCACGAGTATTGAATCAGTTTGTACTGCATTCCAATGTGCTATATGTTTTTATAATCCATGTTTCGGATAAGTTTATAATAGAAACAGTTCAGATGTTGATTGCTACGAATTTATGTGCGTTACACTATATCGTTGATTTGTTCATAAAGCTGCATACGGTATGAATACTGCATACTGCATAACATAATATGTAATTTGTATAATGGGATTAGTATGTGGAAACCAAGTGACGGAATTAACATTTACCTAGAATTGTAAAGAGGCTAGACTTCATATGGAGTAGTGAAATGTTGTAATGAATCGTGCTACAATAAAAAACAAACACAAAACATGTGTTTGATAATAAAGGTGGTTATTAACAATGAATTACTTTTTAAACTATCTTCGTAAGTGCATGTCCAATTTAATTTCTCGGGTTTTAAATATTATTATGATCAGTTGTTGTAAAATACTAATCATAAATTGTGTAACATTTTAAATTCATATTAAAATGTCCCTTATTCGTGCATTTTATTAAGAGCAAGCTTGTAAATACATAAAACAATTAGATCTTAATGTTGTGTCTGTCATGAGTAAAGGCAATGTGAACAATTATTTATTTATCCAATGTATTAATGACATACGTAACCAAAATATTAACAAACAATGAGATGATTGAAGAATTAACACATGTTGTATGTTTCATTATTTTAATGGACGTTTGATATTATTTTATTTTAATTAGAATTCTGTAATTACATCAATTTGGTTCAACTAATTTACCAGTTACAATAATTACAACTAAACAAAAGGTGATTCTAAATAATAAATAAAATGCAATTAAAGTATTCTAATTTCAACAATAATATTTCACTATTTAAAAAAATTATAAGATATATAGTGTTCTGTATATTTCTCTGTAGCTAGAACGATTAGATTGATTTCAATAACATTGTTGTCTATGTTTGAATATTGTTTCCGTGTCTAGAAACTTTTTCCAAAAAATCACAATGTGGAGTACGAATAGAATTCAAAATTTTGAATTTTTACAAACCGACAATATTGATTTTGAACAAAGTTTGTTAAAATTTTAGAACTAAAACGAAAGTTTTTTGTAATGGGAAGTTTCTGTTCAAAACAAATTAAAACAAAATCGTCAATGTAACCTAATATTATAAAATTTACTATACTAGTTATGTTAAATTTTTTATACAATTTTACAAAGTTACAAATTTACGGTTCAGTAAATATTGGCAAAAGAGAGGAAATGGACGTTGAGTACATCAATGAAAGCTTAAATTCAATAACGTACGATTTGTGCTGTGTACGAGTTCATGGCGCAAACGAAGCAAGTGTGGGCTTTTCAATTATGAAATATTTTAAAAACAATTGTGGAACCAATTTTTACGAAATGAAAAGTTTATACTTTCTTTTCCCTTCTAAACCTACTTGTTGTCTATTAAACAAACTCGGTGATAAATGCATTAATATAAACTAATCTTTTTCTCTCTCACACATAAGTAATTTTTGTGGGCTATTTCGGGTAGATGAGCCAAACGATTTTTTTTTTAAATATATTTTTTTTGTGCCAATATTTTCTTTAAAAGTTTGGGTTACTCTTTTGTATAGTTTTAATTCTCGTCTAAATGAGGATTTTTAGAAGTTCAATTTAAAAAAAAAAGTTATAATGTTGTTAAGAAAACTGTGTATTCGCCAATACAATTATTTAGTTCTAATATGATGAATAAAAATCAAGTTTTAAAAATTGTTACATAGCCGTTATCTTCTATTTATTTTCCAGAAACCTGTTTAATGCTGAAGTCTATTCAGTAGATAAATTTGAACTATATTTTACAGCGGAACATGAAAAGAAATAGATTATTTGTTGCTTCGAGTGAAATATTAAAAGAAAAAATACGTATCACTGATTTAGACAAAATCGAAATAGATATTTATTTATTTGGTCAGCAATAAACATTTTTAACCTTGTGTTTTGATTAACATATGTACTGCTAATGTACTGAAAGAGTCTCAAGTGGAAAGATCATATTGTGTGGGGGGGGGGAGGAGGGCAGTATAGAAAAAATGTACAAATATACTGTTATACAATACCAATATGGAATCAATCGTATATTGATTTCAGTCAACATACATAGCAGTTGGACAGAATCAAACTCAAACACAAGATCTCACAAAAATTACATTACTTTATTATTGTATCTCAAGTATCACTGAGTTGGTGTCTTTGTTCTTGAACCACATTTTATTATTTAAACTTAAATTTTGTGAGATCTTGTGTTCGAGATTTATTCTATTTAATATTATATCACAAGCCAAGATCAATATTTATTTATAAAATTTATAACTAGTTGTTCTGAAGAAAGTCAACTTATGTACTTCCATTTTTTATAAACAGGTTTTTCTTTACTTGTTAATTCTTTGGCATAGAATCATCCTTACAGAATATCGCCTTCCAAGTCTTGTAGAACGTACGTTAAAGGACTGGTGGCACCATATCGTACGCCGTAAATACTTCATTTGTCCACTTAGTTAAATAGCCTTTATCAAAAGTCTTTTTATATTTGGAAATACTAACTTTGTTGTTTACTTTAAATCGCGGTAGAACTTTTGTAGTTTACGTGTTATGTTTTTAGTAACATTTTCTCACGCTTTTTCAGCACTTGAGCCGGTTTCGTCCCTGTAAGGTTCATTCATTCCACCCTCGAAGCTTTCTTGTTAGAATAAGTGGCGTAATGATTTATATTGTATTTTTTCATTGATTTGTTCATATGCAAATTGAAAAACACCTTCCCCTGATCGGTCTGAAAATGTTTCATCCGGTATTTTTCTGTATAGGTTCTAGCGCTATAGATACGTCCAACGCTGACTTCGACCATGGTAGTAACCCAATTGCTACTTTTTGAGACAATTTATGATAGACAGCATATATTTGTAGCCTTTGTTATCTTTAGCCTGTTACGAAATCGCTTCTACTAAATCCGCTTGATAAAGGTCACTTATTACTTTCAGCGTCACAACAAGAGTTTTTAAATTTCTTCGCGAGGGTTTGTGGAGCTCCTCAGCAAAGACTTATTGAAATGAGTGTGTTTATGTTTTTGTAGCTATTTATATCCTGGCGAAACTCCCGTGAACGTAACCTCCAAATTATTGCTACTCGTTTCAGCCTCATCGTTGATGTGGATTAATCCACTGAAAATTGTCCATAAAAGATCGGAAGAGTTGATTCAAGAAAAGCAACGTATACCAGCGCCTACGTTTCAAATATGAGATTAGTACACGTAAAGCCAAACTGAACATCATCACCAGTTGTTCAATTTTTCATCTTGTCCACTAAAATTTCAAAGCCTCTTTTTATCCATTCAATTTCCATGACATTATCGGGCACTGGAATAAATTAAAACAGATATTTCTTTCTAAGAGTATGAAATTTTCTGCAATCATTACTTTAGGAAATTAAAATGTAAATGGGCTCTATAGCACTTTAAGTGCCAATTATCCTCCATTGAAGTAATAAATATTCTGGCGTCTCATATTAATATGGTAACAACAATGGAGAGAGAGAAGCAAAGACAGGTCTGTACTTACACAAATCAAATAACGATACCGATAGTATATGAAATTTACACAAAAAAAAGATATCAGAAGATATGGTCGCAAGTTCTTTGACGTGACCAAAATATCCAGGGGGTAAATCCATAGTACGTATAACATACAAATCAGAGGATGGTTTTTTACTACTTGGTATTTGAAAATCGTTTTCTAAAATGATAATTAATTGTTTTGTAAATCGGTTGACATTCGCGTAATTGTGTTTATAAACCGGCTGCTAAAATAGAAGTTTATTTTGGTTGGCAAACCGTTTGGATATTATTGTATGTTCGGATTGGTAAATCGGACGCAGACACAGTATATCGGTTGGTAAAGAGGTTACAAAAGTAGTATTTAGCTTGACAAATTAGCCATAAACATACACGCGCGCACGCACACACACACACACACACAAAACATTTTCAAATGCAGAGGTCTCGGGTTAGGATATGTTAACAACTCTCTTCTTAAGTAACACCTTCCATCAGAGGATATAAGTTAGGGGACCCCACTAAATGTTTTGTGACGTGGATATCTAGGTTTTAGGTTAGGGCTTCTTCAATACTTGTAATAAAAACATTTTCTATCCCATAAAGTTCTTCATTTCATAGACGGCGACAGCGTTGAAACTAGAGCCGTACTGAACGTATTGCGAGAATGTTTCTTGTGTGCACGGAAAACTCTTTACAGGTTTCAGACACATATCTTCGGTTACATACTTTTGACTACGGTGACACGTTAACGGTCATATCGGTTAGGTTAAGATAGGTTAGGTCACATGGTACCGTCAGGTTGGGTGAGGTTAGGTTTCATAGTAACTGTGTTTAGACTACGGTAACACATTTTTGGTTAAACACGTATATGATAAACTAATGCATTATATCAACAAAAGTGGGCTGTGGTAAACCCATGTTGGTCATCCCTGTAGTAGCCATAGACGTGTGAAAAGTAATGTCATATAATCTTTTCATACTGTTATAATACACGTACAAACGTTGGGATGGTTTCTCTCTCAACCACTTGGTTCGGAGTAACGTTAATTATATTAACATAATAAATGTCGATGGTGTGCTCTACTGATCCCAACAATAATATACAGTAACATCGGTGCTACACTATTTTATACAACGGAGAAACTACAATTCATATAACAATAATATACAATAACAGTGACTGTGCTTCGATCTGTTAACCAACGGAAAATCTATAAATCATAAAAATATAATAGGCAACATATTTACAATTAAATTCCTCGTGCTTCCCTCTGGTATCTAACTGAGAAAATATATATCATAAAAATATATTACACAATATATTGACATTAAATGTACCAGAAATGCTCTCTATTGGCGATGGCCAACGGTGACACTGTTAATCAAATGAAATAAATACACAAACGTCGACACTACTGTAGGTAAAATAGGTAATTAAAGTAATGCAAGTTGGTAGTGCGCTCTATTATCGACGTAATGACACTGTAATAACAGCCGACACTACCGACAGAACATGGCTGATTATATACTCCCCTAAGAATACCACGAGTAATACTATGGACGATAGCTCAGTCGGTATAGTCTTTGGCTAAAAGTTTACACTTCATTGGTTCGAATCCCATTGAGAAATAAAAAATAAATAAAGATCTGACGTACAGAGTGAAAACTTTAATGTGTAGAGTCACAAAATGAGGGACAAAAAGTACTTTAAAAAATGGGATAGAGATATACGAAGAGGAAGGGCGGGGAAAAGGGACAAGGTCAAAGTCACGCCCACCTACTCCCTCCCACTTTTTTTTCTCAACTGACGCACACTTTAAACGTTCCATTTTGTTATCCTCATTTAATTTTTATATTACTGTTTCAAATTTCCATCTGTTGTCAAATATTACCATGATTCAGAATTATAAAGTAGGCTGTATTTCAACATTGTATCATATGTAGTAGTCCACAGGAAGTTGTAAGTAAAAAATATAATTGATCACGTTTAAAATAAACATTCAAAGATACTGTATTAAATAAAAAATTTGAATTTTAAATGAGATATCACCAGTGTTTTGTTTCAAGTGGTCTACTTGGTATTATACTTCAGCAGGTTCTTAAATATTTCCTCGAAAGTATACTATTCAAAATCGCACTGTTCTATGTTTCCGATATATTCCAAATGATAAAAATCAATTTTATATTAAATATTACTTTACGTAAGTACCCTATATTTTTTTAAAAGTGTTTCTTTGTTATTGGCACTTACGAATTTTGGACATCACCGCTAAAATAAGTAAAAGTAACTGGTATTTCTTACAATGTATTAAACACATAATCTATTCTTATTTTTTGTGCCATATATTTTAGATGTTTTTTAATTGTACAAATACAAACTTTTCTCATATAATTTAACACACATATATATATATATATATATATATATATATATATATATATATATAATAAATTAAAAAAATGTGTATAAATTATACATTATATATAATTAATTTCAAATTAGGAAACATAAATTCATATTTTAAACTTGTGTTTAGTTTAGGCGATTAGCAATAATCAAACATTACGGCAAGTAAAGATTTCTGCTGTTCCTGTCATTGACTTCTGAGTTTTGAGTCAAAGTGTTTTAAAGTATTTAATACAACATTTATATCGTAATCTGCAAATAAATCTAACAGTAATAAGCTAAAAATAGTCAAATATACTACTGTACTCGAACTAAGAATGAACCTAACGTTTGAACTGTTGAAAATATAAAAATTTCACCGTATTTATTTAAACTATTTCAAACATTTACAAACTCCAAATATAATTCTGAATAATAATAAAAATGTTGCATATTTCTAATAGTTTAGCAACATATACAAATTGTATCAATTTTTAATTATATTATTGATTAGTTCAAAATACACTAATCAATATCAATTATATTTTATGTGTATTTAGTATTCAAAATTTTAAATATTAAATAATACACTCAGCCATGTATTAAAGAAAACTCCGTAAGTAATGTAAACTGTATGTGATACAGCAATGTCCATATTCGTAGAAATAAATTTAATGGTTTTATGGAGGAATATGGCAATAAAATGCATTGGTTCAACTGACATATGGAGTAATATGAGGCAATATGAAACAATAATCAATGATTGCTATAATTACGTCCTCTAGTCATAACAAGGGTTCCCTTCTCTAAGTAATCATTTTCAGTTGTTTCTCTTTCAGTTTCAAACACTGAGCTTTGTTGAACAAAATTGTGAGTAATAAGTAAAAGCGACATCGATAATAACAATAAATACTTATATATAGTGCTTTATTTCGTTAAAATAAATAACTAACGAGCATATTAAGATACTGGTCAGATACAACGTTTGTCCTTTATTTACAAAATTCGAATTCCAACATTAAAAGTTGATTACTTTATAATATATCTATATAACTGGAAATACAAAATCAGCATATCCCTTGAGTTTAAATATCTGCTTCACAAGTTTATAAATTATTTATAATATTTAAATTCAACAGAGAAAGTACGCAATAAATTACTCATACTTGACTTCTTGTACATATTTGTAATACGATGTACTGTACACATAGTTATACTACAACACTACGCATTAAACTAAATATTATAAATCATATTATAACTAAATTATTTCATTAAATCCCTCTTTACAAACAAGCCTACTCAACATAACGGGTAAGGCACTCACAACCATCCCATTCAAATATTCATTTAAACTCTTAATTTTAAATTTTCTTTAATCCTGTTTTCTTAGACCGTACTACTGGACAACTTGATTTTCCTTTACTTTAGAATAAGGAAATTGAAAATATCCCCCTCTAAAATGGCAACTAATTTAGATAGAATAATTCTTTCCTACATTTCAATCTGTTTTTGTTTGTATATTACAATTAAAATAATAAGTATGATTGCATCCTGATTCTACACTTCTGTTAATATATCATAACATCATAACGTTATCAGTACTAATATTACACTTTTTTACTTCTGTGACATATAGCTTCCACCAAAATAAATATTTGACATTACGAGTCTCCTTTGCAGATAGGTCCTGGGTATAAGACACTGATATTTTGTTTGCTATTATTTTTCATTACATAGAAGAGAAGATGTTTTTATTTTTATTTCCTAAGGAAAAATTTATAACCTATCGTTTGACCATTTTAAGGCTTTTAGTATGTATTTAGTATTTACTCTGAAAGTTAAAAAGGAACAACTTGTGTATCTCTAATTCTATTTACAAAACATAATTTGTTGTATTATCCGTAATAAAAAAATAAAAAAGAAAGAAAATTTTATAAAGAATTGTAAGGAATGGAGTAATTGTTCTTAATACCTATAGCTCCAGACTTGTGCTATGTAAAACATTATTGAGCGCTGTACAAAGCTCTAAAATAAGACTATTTCGTTGTCAAAAGAACAAGTTTACTTCCTCTTAAAATATGCACTTCACACACATCCTACATACGGAATCTTTCTAACACCGCATATAAAACTTTTTGTATCCACAATGTTTGAGCTATAACTTTGGTGTAAAGCTTGAACTAACTAATTTATACAAGAATAATTAAGGATTTCTTTGTTACATTTTTAAAAACTAAATTGACTTTTACAATAACCTTCTTCTTGATATATATATATATATATATATATATATATATATATATATATATATATATATATATATATATATATTCTTTTCTAGTCAAACGACAGCATTTACTGACCAGGTCCAAAATTGTGAGTCGATATACATAAAAAAATTTAAAAAAATTGGTTTGGTTTATAATTCTTTTTACTTCTTATATATATATATATATATATATATATATATATATATATATATATATATATATATATATTTATAGTTACGCGAACAAACCATTTCTGCCGGGACCTGGCAAGAATGGCTTGCGCGTGTAGAAAAACCGGCAGGAATGGCTTGTTGGTATATATATATATATATATATATATATATATATATATATATATATATATATATATAATCATAGCCGACTACCAGTTGAATGTAATATTCGAATTTCATCATTATAAATCATTCATTTTAATAATGCTGAGGATAAAAAAAAGAAACGTTATATCAAAATATCTATCCAAATTCATAAATTTAGTTCTATTCTATATTTACTATTCCAAGACAGGAAAGTTTTATATTTCACTAAATTCTTACTCAAACCGCTTATTGACACATTCTGTAGTCCTTTATCTCATTTCTCGTCTACTGTACTATTGCAGACAGTGTTAATGTATATATTCAGTATTAGCAATTAATGTCCTTACTAAGCCTTACATATGTCCTCATTCAATACAATCATAATGAGTTTTGACTTTACAGGACAGTATATGCTAATGCAATAATAAATCCTGCTGATCAGAGTGAATTGCATTGTATGTTCATTGAATTATCTTTGCATGTGTGAAAGGATATGGAAAGTGAGCTGAGCTTTGGTATCTTATTTAATGGCTATTATCCAACTCGGAAACCGCATAAATTAAAATAGAACACAGCTTTTATGGCTTTAGTTGGGAAACTTCAATTGTTGTTATGTATAAATTTAAATACATAATTTTGTAATATAGTTTGTATTCAATTGTCTAAAAATCAACTAAAATTGCTTAGCAAACAAGTAAACTAAGGGAGATAATTTTTCGAATTTCAAGGATTATGAAATAATGCATTAAAATATTTGTTATACGCCGTATTTTAATAATATAATAAATAGGGTCAAGTGCTTGAATGCATTCAAATGTAAATCACAAAAATTTCTTTATTGTTTTTGAAAATTGTTTCTACGATGAAAGCTTATTTTATCATTATTTTGTTTAGCCCATCCACCCGTGATATAATTTGCTTGTGATTTTTACTTAAGTTGTTTTCGTAGATGTAAGGTTAAATATTAGTAACTAATGAAGTCCATTACGAACAAACATTCAAACTATAAATTAACACAAAACACCCTGGCTTTGTAGAACATCGGAAGACGTCCTTAATGAAACACTACCGCAACGATTAATCAAACCTAACACCTACAAATGGTAGTTATTAAGTGGTTTTCCGTCATTAACTCAATTCTCGATCACGTACAGCATAGCTGACGTCTCAATGGTCGCTTAATAGTTTTTGTTTTATTAATCAGAAAAATGTCATATTATTGTGTCATATTTATGTCAGTAAAAAGCCGGTGTAATCACGACTTTAATTTTATAGTTATTATAAATTACATGAAAATGGGAGCTGGCGAATCTCGATCCTAATTATATTTAATTAAATTATTTTCAGTACGTCCCCAACAGCTTATGATGTGTTCTTTGTGTCTCACTTCTATATGCCTGCGTCGCTAATTAACTGTCTCGCCTGTTTCTCCTTTAGTATTAATTTGTTTGAGTATCAGGATATTTCCTTTAGAGAACTCATTTCTTTTCCCCGGAGTTTCCATCAGTAAAACTTCCTTCTTACTCTCCGTCACAATAGTTGTCAATGGAAAATTCTTGTTATGAATATAAATTTTTCATTTACTCACTCAACATTTAGAAGTATTGTCGTGAATTTCCCTAATTATTAAATAATTCTGTTCAACTTTTCTGTAATCCTTCATCTTTTAAAAGTCTAAACAATTCACGTATAATTTATAATTTCAATTCAAACTTGTTTGGGATAATTCAGAATATTAGGTTTCATTTTACTATACTATATTTTCGTATTTGCAAAAAAGAGAATATTATATTATAGTTAACCCATAATATTATGTCTGTGCTGTGTACAAGAATTACATATTAGTTTATTATTAGATATTAAAAACAAATTTATATATTGCAAATTTGAACAATAGCAAAAAAATTAGTAAATTGTGTAAAGAACTAATAAATAATAAAAAATGAACTGTACATAATCAATAAAAACAATTTACAACATTTAATTGTGACGACTTGTTGATTGCAATTTAAAACATATGGCAATATATTGAGTTTAATGTTTCCCGGGAAGATTGTATTAATATATGCTACAGTTTACGTTTTCAGAGAGAATTAAAGCATCAAACTTTAATTATGATTAATCTAAATGCTTAACTGATCAAAAATTTATATTACAACACCTCTCAGTGAATTTGAAGGAAATTTTTTTCTTGAATTGAAATTAAAATAAAAGCATATATTATTATTTAAATGTATGGGTATACAATATTATCTATGTATAAATATAAACAAGGAGATATTTATTAACATCTAATTCAATGAAGAAATTGATTCAATTAGACAGACAATATACTTTATATCTAAGGATTATTAAGATAATAATATATGTTTTATAAAAACAAAGATTTATCCCTTTATTATATACCAATTTATATTTTGATAATAAATAGGATAAAAAACATGTAACTTTTACTAGTATTATTTTTGTGAAGTAAAAGTAAAAAAAAATAAATAAATAAATTCGTGACTTATTTTACTTTTGTATGAGTCCCTGATGTGCTGAAGGCCTAAGAATTGCTAACAGCAATACCAATTTAATTTTGATCTTAGTTTAATATCTTTTATTTATGTTTTTGTTTGTATATTCTAGTTTTTGTTTCAAAAGACGAAATTAAGGGTCAGTAAACATTGTTGCAATAAAGTAGATACAGTTTAAGGTAAATTTCAACCCACACTTATAGCAGACAAGTGCAGTAAATAACGTGAAAACTATAAATATTTTACAAGTAACATTAATAAAATTGATATAAGCTTATAAGTTTCACAAGTGAAGATTGAAATATTTATAAATCCACATCTTATTCTTATGACACACTTTAACATAATGAAACCCCTTTACATCTTTACGATAAATTGTTTGATAATGTAAATATAATTATATTAAATTGTGATGTCTGAATTTGTAAATAAATGAACAGCAGAAATAGAGAGTAACACTGGACAGACTAAGGCTTTCCAGAGAGGTAGATATGCTCGCGCTGCCACAGACGGCCAATAAATACGGGCTTAACTTGCGTCAAAATCATTCTGTTGAAATAGTCACCTAAAACCGCCGCCTCTCTCTCTCTCTTCCTCTCTCTCTCTCTCCCCCTCTCTCCCTCTCTCCCTCTCTCTCCCTCCCTCTCTCTCTCCACTCTCTCTCTCTCTCTCTCTCTCTCTCTCTCTCTCTCTCTCTCTCTCTCTCTCTCTCTCTCTCTCTCTCTCTCTCTCTCTCTCTCTCTCTCTCTCTCTCTCTCTCTCTCTCTCTCTCTCCCTCTCTCTCTTTCTCTCTGTGCTCTCTGCTCTTGTTACATAAATTCTCTTATTTTCGTTATTGGTCCTTAACCGTCTTTCCTTCGATGGTTGGTCGGCTGATCCCGGTAGCACAGACTTCTCTGTTCATTGTCTGTAGACTGATCCCTCCAGGACGAACGATCCAACCTCCAAGTGGTCTTTCCGGTGATCCAGACAGCACTCTGAATCATTAGTTTAGAGAACCGAAAAAAAAATCATTGACTGACACATCCTCAAAAATACAGGTTCGTTAGTTATAGGTAAAAAAATAAAAAATAAATAATAATAATAATAATAAGTTCATTTGTTACAATGAAGAATAATTTTGTACATCATCAAGTTTACTAATAATTCATTAAAATATATAGGCTATATATTACTAATAATTTATAGACAAAAATAATTTGGGTGTATTCATTTTGATTTATGTGGGTAAATTAAAAATAAATCTACATTTCTTGGCAGGTTAAATTATTTTATTTTATTTTAACCTTTGACATATACATTGATGGTTCATACGTGATTTCTAGTGCTAAAACAAAATATTAAAGGAATATCTTTTCATTTGGGACATCTCCTTCCAACTCACGTTAACGCAACATCAAATATAAATATATCATTTTATCGTTTATAACTAGTAAATTAAAAGTCTTAGCCATTGTTCCATATTGCGCGAGCCCTATTGTAAATAATACAATAACAGTTAATTCATATTTTGGATTCCCTACGTTTAACTAAAATCGATAAATTGATCGCATTCTTGAAGAGAATAATTAACTAATTTCTTTGTTTATTGATTCCCTCAAGTACAAATCACAACATAAGTGAATCACATATAAGAGTAAGATACTATTACAGAAACAACATAGTAAAAATAGCACTAATTTAAAGAATATAAAATAATTAATACATTTACGTCACATAGTAAGAGGAAGCCGACATACGTTAAATCCTGCGCTTTGGATAGGATAGGGCGTCATGTAAAGCCACTCTACCAGTAACATATTTTGTTAAACTTTGGTTAACATAAATGCACAAAAACAAAAAATGATATCTATTGACAAATAGATTAAAAATGTAATTATGCCGTCTCTCTGCAAATAGCTGCCTGATGTTGCAAATTTACACACCAGTTTGGATAATTTTATAATATAAGGTGTTCAGCATCATTGATTTATTTGGTTTTGCTGATAACGCCTGAACACATCATCATGCCCTAACCAGTACATATTTTGAACGTGATGGATTGAAATGCTTTTTTAAAGTTAGAGTCTACGTTTGAAAATATATTTGTAGCTTATTTTAAGCAAATTGTATGCTAGAATTTCGGTATTTTAACCGAAGCCCTAAAGTAATAATTTCTTCCTGACAGTTAAAAATTCCCAAATTGGATATAATATGTCCTTCATATGTAAATAACATTTTATTAATAATAAATCCATCCTTTAAACAAGGGGAAACTTATTATATCTGCAATAGTTAGTTAGATATTACAGTTAGCTTCGCGAGCGGTCGAAGTTGTTGGCAAAACCTAATATCTTAGAAATATTGTTTAGAACCTTGTTTAAAGAAAATAACGTAAATTTAATATATTTTTAATTCAGTTATTGTAACATAAAATATACGACATAAATAAATTGTTCATATTATATTAAGAAATAAATTTTATATCTTTCAAGAAGCAGAATTATTTTATATACCGGAGTAAAACCAACGCTAATTTTATATATTTAATTCCATACTTATATTATTAAATTAT
>CAUPSG010000357.1:32500-37472 GCA_963513935.1 Aphrophora alni
TATATACTTTTAATATATTTCACTTATTTAACAACATAATCCTCAATGGGTCCGATTAAATCATTGGCAACAAGTAGGTCTGGAACTATATAAACAGGTATGGAATGTTGTATGAAAAATTAATATTTTTTTTTAGTTCATTTTAAAATCGTGTTAAATTTTTATTTTCTACTTTTCAGTCATGTACAATCTAGCTTTATACAAGGCAGAAATTTTGCAATATAAATTAACAACATCGGAGCTAGCAGGGGGCGTCACCAACTAATATTTATAATAATTCAATATTGTCATCCAATCCTGAGCTGAGTTTAAAAGTCGAAGCCCTTAACTCATCGGGAAGTTAGTTTAAAATCGATTAAAAGATTTCACCCAAATAGACAAACAAGAATTCGAGTTAATAAAAAGGAATTAATGAATAGTGATAATTGTTTCTTCTTGAGACATCTACCGGCTAATGAAAACTAACAAACAAGTTGACTATAACTTATACAAACAAAGCCAGTAAACAGACAACAAAGAGAAACTTGGATGGGGGGAGGGAAAACCCTAGTAGCTAATAACGAGGGTAACGGACTGGGTTATTATCCTGGGTTACAGGTAAGGTTTTAGAAATGGTGTTGAATTTAGAAATATTTTGTTATTTAACCTAAGTCCAAAAAATGGTTAACAAAGATAAAGTTTTTATAACAATACTTCCACCTATGTATGTGTTCCTGGACATAACATAGTTGGATGTTACTTTAAACTTCCGTTATTTGATTCATTATTAATTTTTTTTTTTTTTTTTTAATCTGGTAGATTGATTTAAAACATTGTAAACAACTAACTTTAACATAAAATATATTAAACTAGTGGAACAATGCGACCTTTCACAGTTCATGGGAAAAATAAACAAATAGGCCTAATAAACAACAGTCCCGTATTAAAACAATAACCTTGAACTATTAACTAATCATTGACTTAATTCTAACATTGTACGTACATTCTAATTACGTGCTTAATTACATGCTGATATTACTTGAAAAAAAATTGCGTAAATTTCCATATTTTTATTCGAATTAAAATTAAATAATAAAAATTTAACGATCACGTATTTAATTATTTAAAAAAATAAGTCGTTCAAATAGATCACTTTTTGTATTTGTTTAATTAATTACTGTCATTAAATCGCAAATTCAGTTTTCTTTCCTTTGAAACTAATTATCCTATAATTTATATTCATAAAAAGAAATTTTATACTAATAAATATATTTATATATATAGGCCAATATTAAGATATTAAGAAATATTCGAATTATAAGCGAAAACCTACTCTGAAGAACAATTTACAATCAAGCGTAAATGATTTCTGACCAAAAAACATACTTGAAACAATATATAGGCCTACTATAGACATTCTCGCTCTTGATCAGAGGACATTTTTGTCGCGTATACTCTTGTTCAGAGCACAGTTACTGTCCTCTGAATATTAGGAGGACAGTGTATTCTCATCAAGAGTATATATAACTTATTGTCCCCTTCACATGAGTTAACATAACACGGATTTTTGCAACAAATGCTGCCAACATTGTCTTGTCCCCAACATTTCCCCTTCTTCTATACTCTCATTTTTGATATCTCCCTAAATCTCTCTCTGCAATAGGCATAAAACATTTGGTTTATTTTAGTTTCAATCGATTGGAAAATAAACAATTAACATCAAATTTTGTATGACGATTTTTTCTATAGACTTGTGGGTGGAAACACACGATAATATTTTAACTAGACTTTTTTTCTATAGATAAAAAACAATCTAGATTTTTTAATACCATATTTATTGAATTAGATAATTTATTACTAAGACACCGTTTGACCGATTGCCATGAAAATTTTCAAACTCATTTATTAATTAATGGAGAATATTTTTTTCTAATTATTATAAACGCCATCATGTTATTTACCCAGTCTACAGTAACATTAATACTAAGACACCGTTTGACCGATTAAAATGACAATTAGCTCACACATGTATTATTTCATGGAGAAGGTTTTTACCTAATTATTATAAAAGCCATCATGTTACTTACCCAGTCTAACATTATTACTAAGACACCGTTTGACCGATTAAAATGACAATTATTAGCTCACACATGTATTATTTCATGGAGAAGGTTTTTGTCTAATTATTATAAACGCCATCATGTTACTTACCCAGTCAAACAATAATACTGATATAGCGTTTGACCGATTAAAATGACAATAGGCTCACACATGTATTATTTCATGGAATGTTACTTACCCAGTCATACGATATACTGATTTAAAAATCATTGCGTTTGGATCCAAGTCACTCTTTTTTATATAATAAAAGAACAATAATGTCCGTCTATGTGCCGACTTCTTTTAAAATAAAGTAGTGTTAATGTGCGCGTGTATGTATGTATGATGTGTTGTGTAATAATTTGTTTTAATGTTTTAACGACCTCAGCAAAGCGATAATCTGAAGATGGAACGAGTTCCGAAACGCGTCATACAATTATAATGTAAGTAACTACTTTATTTTAAAAGAAGTCACCATAGACTGACATTATTGTTCTTTTATTATATAATAATACTGAGATAGCGTTTGGACGATTACCATGAAAAATGGCACACACATGATTGTATTATTTCATGGAGAAGGTTTTTATTGAATTATTATAAACGCCATCATGTTACTTACACAGTCTCACATTAATACTAAGCCACCGTTCGACCGGTATAAAAATCATACAAAAATTTGAAAATGATATATACATAATGTTTTGATTTATGAACGTTTATAGCAAAATTGTAAACGATTTCTAAATACTGCTATTTTTATTGGTTTATTACATACGTTTATTAATCGCTGTAGTTATATTCTGATATACCAATTTATAGAAAATGTAATTGTGAATTCAATTTTCTTTAGATAATTAACATCCGTTCAACGGTTCTCGAAATAAACACAATTTAGTAAACCAGCGTACTCTGTTTTGATTTTCGTACAGAGAGTATAAAAATTGGGTACGCGTCAGTACAAAAACGCTTATATATCGAAAACTAATTATCGGAAGTTATTTTTTAAAACGGATTCGGATTCCTCATAAAATTTACTATATTTATGTTTTTATTATTATTATAGTATGACAATTATAGTTTAACGTTTTGAATTATTTAAGCCAATGTATATTTAAAACGAATTATATACAATTCATCGTGGTTTTTAATACAAATTAACCTAACAACAAGTAGCCTACTCATAAAGATTTTATAGATAATTTTATTGTGAATTCAAATATTTTTTCTAAACAAAAATCCATCAAATGGTTAAAAAGATATATCAATTTTTGTTAAGTAGGCTACGTTACCGAATACCCGAACATCCCGAACTTGAAATTAATTTCACGACTGATAGGCCTACCATTGTTTCATTACGTAGCATTTCTTCATAATATATATGTGTGTAAATAATTAAATTAATATTACCAGGTATGATCAGTGATTATAACTACATGTCTCTAGTAATAACTTTAAAAATTTTAATAGAAAATATACCAAGAATTTAATTTAATTCTTAGAAAATGTGGACAAATATATTCAATAATTGACGATTTATTTTATTTGTTGGTCAAGAACATTTAGTGTGTTGAAGAATAGTTGCAAATCGACCAAATATATATATATTTTTAATTCGGGAATATTTTTGGGCTGATATTTGAGTGAATTGGCGCTTGCTTTGTCGTTGGCAAGCCGTAACCGTGTACCGTGGGAATTGACACCAAACTTTTGTCGCACTTCACACACACATACAATGTTTAATATTTAGATAATGAAACCACTGGTGATTTTGAAAGTTTAATTTAAGAAGTAATATCGTCTCGAAACGTAGAATAGTAGTTCACGAGCATTCTTCACTTGTGTACCGAATTTCAAATCAATATTATCAATATTTTTAAAATAGATATAATTACTGCTTGAATTGTTGCACTACCGACGGTACTATCTGAACTAGTTACAGTATCTATTTTAGAAAATATCCTTGGTAACATCTGAAAATTAGGTATACACATTTATTGGTAAGTGTATTATTAGTGTACCGAGTTTTGACATAACATAGAGAAAATATTATACAATAAAGTCAGTAACGCGCGCTAAATATACCCCCGGTACTGAAAATATAAATGTTTCATCCGGTTCAATTAAAAACATGTTTAGGATATGACTTAACTCGGTACACATGCAGAATGTAAAACATGCAGAGTAACTTGTATTCTAAGGTTGTAGTAAATATCTCAAAATTTTAGGTTAACTAGTATATGTTTTATTAGAAAACCAAAATTGAAGTCGATACCTTGAAAATGGTTGAAATTGGAGCCTATAAATTCATACAGTTTCGTAATACCCACCGCAAATTAAAAATTTTCTCGAAATCGGCTCAAATGATATTGATGAAATTTTTCTCAAGAGTCCAAAACAAAACCGGTCGACATCAACAAAAATTCCGGTTCATGTGTTATCGGAAATCGTTAATCGGTATCGGTTATGGGAAATAACGAAAAACAATCGGTCTTGGGATTGATATAAAACGCGTAATTTATCAAACTCGGTTTAGTTCAAATTTTAAAGTTATGCTAAGATATATGGCCCAATTTCGTATTCAAAATTGCGAGGAAAAAGTATTAACGTTCAGGAATAGTTGACAAAAAACAAAAATGAACCTTGACCACCGTCATTAAAGTGATTATGATTATATTATGAAAGAATTATATTCTATAATATATTGTCTTGTATCTAATTACTCACCTCAAGACATAAAGGCTATCGCGGTTTCGAAAACTCTAGGTTTCCATCATCAGGCCGTACAAAATAGTCAAATCACTTATTAGAGGTCGTCACATAACAATAAAACACTAAAAACACAACACAACCTAAAACCTTAACAGCACAAACATAGTTATTTTAGCCGAAA
>CAUPSG010000364.1:0-24283 GCA_963513935.1 Aphrophora alni
CGTATAACATTGTATCGTATTCGCTCAGTCATGATCGTTTCAAGACTTTACTAGTTGAGATTCTTCACGTATAACATTGTATCGTATTCGCTCAGTCATGATCGTTTCAAGACTTTACTAGTTGAGATCCTTCTCGTATAACATTGTATCGTTTCGCTCAGTCATGATCGTTTCAAGACTTTACAAGTTGAGATTCTTCACGTATAACATTGTATCGTATTCGCTCAGTCATGATCGTTTCAAGACTTTACTAGTTGAGATTCTTCACGTATAACATTGTATCGTATTCGCTCAGTCATGATCGTTTCAAGACTTTACTAGTTGAGATCCTTCTCGTATAACATTGTATCGTATTCGCTCAGTCATGATCGTTTCAAGACTTTACTAGTTGAGATTCTTCACGTATAACATTGTATCGTATTCGCTCAGTCATGATCGTTTCAAGACTTTACTAGTTGAGATTCTTCTCGTATAACATTGTATCGTATTCGCTCGGTCATGATCGTTTCAAGACTTTACTAGTTGAGATTCTTCTCGTATAACATTGTATCGTATTCGCTCAGTCATGATCGTTTCAAGACTTTACTAGTTGAGATTCTTCTCGGATAACATTGTATCGTATTCGCTCGGTCATGATCGTTTCAAGACTTTACTAGTTGAGATCTTCTCGTATAACATTGTATCGTATTCGCTCAGTCATGATCGTTTCAAGACTTTACTAGTTGAGATTCTTCTCGTATAACATTGTATCGTATTCGCTCAGTCATGATCGTTTCAAGACTTTACTAGTTGAGATCCTTCTCGTATAACATTGTACGTATTCGCTCAGTCATGATCGTTTCAAGACTTTACTAGTTGAGATCCTTCTCGTATAACATTGTATCGTTTCGCTCAGTCATGATCGTTTCAAGACTTTACTAGTTGAGATTCTTCACGTATAACATTGTATCGTATTCGCTCAGTCATGATCGTTTCAAGACTTTACTAGTTGAGATTCTTCACGTATAACATTGTATCGTATTCGCTCAGTCATGATCGTTTCAAGACTTTACTAGTTGAGATTCTTCTCGTATAACATTGTATCGTATTCGCTCAGTCATGATCGTTTCAAGACTTTACTAGTTGAGATTCTTCTCGTATAACATTGTATCGTATTCGCTCAGTCATGATCGTTTCAAGACTTTACTAGTTGAGATTCTTCTCGTATAACATTGTATCGTATTCGCTCAGTCATGATCGTTTCAAGACTTTACTAGTTGAGATTCTTCTCGTATAACATTGTATCGTATTCGCTCAGTCATGATCGTTTCAAGACTTTACTAGTTGAGATTCTTCTCGTATAACATTGTATCGTATTCGCTCAGTCATGATCGTTTCAAAACTTTACTAGTTGAGATTCTTCTCGTATAACATTGTATCGTATTCGCTCAGTCATGATCGTTTCAAGACTTTACTAGTTGAGATTCTTCTCGTATAACATTGTATCGTATTCGCTCAGTCATGATCGTTTCAAGACTTTACAAGTTGAGATCCTTGTCGTATAACATTGTATCGTATTCGCTCGGTCATGATCGTTTCAAGACTTTACTAGTTGAGATCCTTCTCGTATAACATTGTATCGTATTCGCTCAGTCATGATCGTTTCAAGACTTTACTAGTTGAGATTCTTCACGTATAACATTGTATCGTATTCGCTCTGTCATGATCGTTTCAAGACTTTACTAGTTGAGATTCTTCTCGTATAACATTGTATCGTATTCGCTCAGTCATGATCGTTTCAAGACTTTACTAGTTGAGATCCTTCTCGTATAACATTGTATCGTATTCGCTCAGTCATGATCGTTTCAAGACTTTACTAGTTGAGATCCTTCTCGTATAACATTGTATCGTATTCGCTCAGTCATGATCGTTTCAAGACTTTACTAGTTGAGATCCTTCTCGTATAACATTGTATCGTATTCGCTCAGTCATGATCGTTTCAAGACTTTACTAGTTGAGATCCTTCTCGTATAACATTGTATCGTTTCGCTCAGTCATGATCGTTTCAAGACTTTACTAGTTGAGATTCTTCTCGTATAACATTGTATCGTATTCGCTCGGTCATGATCGTTTCAAGACTTTACTAGTTGAGATTCTTCTCGTATAACATTGTATCGTATTCGCTCAGTCATGATCGTTTCAAGACTTTACTAGTTGAGATTCTTCTCGGATAACATTGTATCGTATTCGCTCGGTCATGATCGTTTCAAGACTTTACTAGTTGAGATCCTTCTCGTATAACATTGTATCGTATTCGCTCAGTCATGATCGTTTCAAGACTTTACTAGTTGAGATTCTTCACGTATAACATTGTATCGTATTCGCTCAGTCATGATCGTTTCAAGACTTTACTAGTTGAGATTCTTCTCGTATAACATTGTATCGTATTCGCTCAGTCATGATCGTTTCAAGACTTTACTAGTTGAGATCCTTCTCGTATAACATTGTATCGTATTCGCTCAGTCATGATCGTTTCAAGACTTTACTAGTTGAGATCCTTCTCGTATAACATTGTATCGTATTCGCTCAGTCATGATCGTTTCAAGACTTTACTAGTTGAGATCCTTCTCGTATAACATTGTATCGTTTCGCTCAGTCATGATCGTTTCAAGACTTTACTAGTTGAGATTCTTCACGTATAACATTGTATCGTATTCGCTCAGTCATGATCGTTTCAAGACTTTACTAGTTGAGATTCTTCACGTATAACATTGTATCGTATTCGCTCAGTCATGATCGTTTCAAGACTTTACTAGTTGAGATTCTTCTCGTATAACATTGTATCGTATTCGCTCAGTCATGATCGTTTCAAGACTTTACTAGTTGAGATTCTTCTCGTATAACATTGTATCGTATTCGCTCAGTCTTGATCGTTTCAAGACTTTACTAGTTGAGATTCTTCTCGTATAACATTGTATCGTATTCGCTCAGTCATGATCGTTTCAAGACTTTACTAGTTGAGATTCTTCTCGTATAACATTGTATCGTATTCGCTCAGTCATGATCGTTTCAAGACTTTACTAGTTGAGATTCTTCTCGTATAACATTGTATCGTATTCGCTCAGTCATGATCGTTTCAAGACTTTACAAGTTGAGATCCTTGTCGTATAACATTGTATCGTATTCGCTCGGTCATGATCGTTTCAAGACTTTACTAGTTGAGATCCTTCTCGTATAACATTGTATCGTATTCGCTCAGTCATGATCGTTTCAAGACTTTACTAGTTGAGATTCTTCACGTATAACATTGTATCGTATTCGCTCAGTCATGATCGTTTCAAGACTTTACTAGTTGAGATTCTTCTCGTATAACATTGTATCGTATTCGCTCAGTCATGATCGTTTCAAGACTTTACTAGTTGAGATCCTTCTCGTATAACATTGTATCGTATTCGCTCAGTCATGATCGTTTCAAGACTTTACTAGTTGAGATCCTTCTCGTATAACATTGTATCGTTTCGCTCAGTCATGATCGTTTCAAGACTTTACTAGTTGAAATTCTTCACGTATAACATTGTATCGTATTCGCTCAGTCATGATCGTTTCAAGACTTTACTAGTTGAGATTCTTCACGTATAACATTGTATCGTATTCGCTCAGTTATGATCGTTTCAAGACTTTACTAGTTGAGATTCTTCACGTATAACATTGTATCGTATTCGCTCAGTCATGATCGTTTCAAGACTTTACTAGTTGAGATTCTTCACGTATAACATTGTATCGTATTCGCTCAGTCATGATCGTTTCAAGACTTTACTAGTTGAGATTCTTCTCGTATAACATTGTATCGTATTCGCTCAGTCATGATCGTTTCAAGACTTTACTAGTTGAGATCCTTCTCGTATACCATTGTATCGTATTCGCTCAGTCATGATCGTTTCAAGACTTTACTAGTTGAGATCCTTCTCGTATAACATTGTATCGTTTCGCTCAGTCATGATCGTTTCAAGACTTTACTAGTTGAGATTCTTCACGTATAACATTGTATCGTATTCGCTCAGTCATGATCGTTTCAAGACTTTACTATTTTAGATTCTTCACGTATAACATTGTATCGTATTCGCTCAGTCATGATCGTTTCAAGACTTTACTAGTTGAGATTCTTCACGTATAACATTGTATCGTATTCGCTCGGTCATGATCGTTTCAAGACTTTACTAGTTGAGACCCTCTCATATAACATTGTATCGTATTCGCTCAGTCATGATCGTTTCAAGACTTTACTAGTTGAGATTCTTCACGTATAACATTGTATCGTATTCGCTCAGTCATGATCGTTTCAAGACTTTACTAGTTGAGATTCTTCACGTATAACATTGTATCGTATTCGCTCAGTCATGATCGTTTCAAGACTTTACTAGTTGAGATTCTTCACGTATAACATTGTATCGTATTCGCTCAGTCATGATCGTTTCAAGACTTTACTAGTTGAGATTCTTCACGTATAACATTGTATCGTATTCGCTCAGTCATGATCGTTTCAAGACTTTACTAGTTGAGATCCTTCTCGTATAACATTGTATCGTTTCGCTCAGTCATGATCGTTTCAAGACTTTACTAGTTGAGATTCTTCACGTATAACATTGTATCGTATTCGCTCAGTCATGATCGTTTCAAGACTTTACTAGTTGAGATTCTTCACGTATAACATTGTATCGTATTCGCTCAGTCATGATCGTTTCAAGACTTTACTAGTTGAGATTCTTCTCGTATACCATTGTATCGTATTCGCTCAGTCATGATCGTTTCAAGACTTTACTAGTTGAGATTCTTCTCGTATAACATTGTATCGTATTCGCTCAGTCTTGATCGTTTCAAGACTTTACTAGTTGAGATTCTTCTCGTATAACATTGTATCGTATTCGCTCAGTCATGATCGTTTCAAGACTTTACTAGTTGAGATTCTTCTCGTATAACATTGTATCGTATTCGCTCAGTCATGATCGTTTCAAGACTTTACTAGTTGAGATTCTTCTCGTATAACATTGTATCGTATTCGCTCAGTCATGATCGTTTCAAGACTTTACTAGTTGAGATTCTTCTCGTATAACATTGTATCGTATTCGCTCAGTCATGATCGTTTCAAGACTTTACTAGTTGAGATTCTTCTCGTATAACATTGTATCGTATTCGCTCAGTCATGATCGTTTCAAGACTTTACAAGTTGAGATCCTTGTCGTATAACATTGTATCGTATTCGCTCGGTCATGATCGTTTCAAGACTTTACTAGTTGAGATCCTTCTCGTATAACATTGTATCGTATTCGCTCAGTCATGATCGTTTCAAGACTTTACTAGTTGAGATTCTTCACGTATAACATTGTATCGTATTCGCTCAGTCATGATCGTTTCAAGACTTTACTAGTTGAGATTCTTCTCGTATAACATTGTATCGTATTCGCTCAGTCATGATCGTTTCAAGACTTTACTAGTTGAGATCCTTCTCGTATAACATTGTATCGTATTCGCTCAGTCATGATCGTTTCAAGACTTTACTAGTTGAGATCCTTCTCGTATAACATTGTATCGTTTCGCTCAGTCATGATCGTTTCAAGACTTTACTAGTTGAGATTCTTCACGTATAACATTGTATCGTATTCGCTCAGTCATGATCGTTTCAAGACTTTACTAGTTGAGATTCTTCACGTATAACATTGTATCGTATTCGCTCAGTTATGATCGTTTCAAGACTTTACTAGTTGAGATTCTTCACGTATAACATTGTATCGTATTCGCTCAGTCATGATCGTTTCAAGACTTTACTAGTTGAGATTCTTCACGTATAACATTGTATCGTATTCGCTCAGTCATGATCGTTTCAAGACTTTACTAGTTGAGATTCTTCTCGTATAACATTGTATCGTATTCGCTCAGTCATGATCGTTTCAAGACTTTACTAGTTGAGATCCTTCTCGTATACCATTGTATCGTATTCGCTCAGTCATGATCGTTTCAAGACTTTACTAGTTGAGATCCTTCTCGTATAACATTGTATCGTTTCGCTCAGTCATGATCGTTTCAAGACTTTACTAGTTGAGATTCTTCACGTATAACATTGTATCGTATTCGCTCAGTCATGATCGTTTCAAGACTTTACTAGTTTAGATTCTTCACGTATAACATTGTATCGTATTCGCTCAGTCATGATCGTTTCAAGACTTTACTAGTTGAGATTCTTCACGTATAACATTGTATCGTATTCGCTCGGTCATGATCGTTTCAAGACTTTACTAGTTGAGACCCTCTCATATAACATTGTATCGTATTCGCTCAGTCATGATCGTTTCAAGACTTTACTAGTTGAGATTCTTCACGTATAACATTGTATCGTATTCGCTCAGTCATGATCGTTTCAAGACTTTACTAGTTGAGATTCTTCACGTATAACATTGTATCGTATTCGCTCAGTCATGATCGTTTCAAGACTTTACTAGTTGAGATTCTTCACGTATAACATTGTATCGTATTCGCTCAGTCATGATCGTTTCAAGACTTTACTAGTTGAGATTCTTCACGTATAACATTGTATCGTATTCGCTCAGTCATGATCGTTTCAAGACTTTACTAGTTGAGATTCTTCTCGTATAACATTGTATCGTATTCGCTCAGTCATGATCGTTTCAAGACTTTACTAGTTGAGATTCTTCACGTATAACATTGTATCGTATTCGCTCAGTCATGATCGTTTCAAGACTTTACAAGTTGAGATTCTTCACGTATAACATTGTATCGTATTCGCTCAGTCATGATCGTTTCAAGACTTTACTAGTTGAGATTCTTCACGTATAACATTGTATCGTATTCGCTCAGTCATGATCGTTTCAAGACTTTACTAGTTGAGATTCTTCACGTATAACATTGTATCGTATTCGCTCAGTCATGATCGTTTCAAGACTTTACTAGTTGAGATTCTTCTCGTATAACATTGTATCGTATTCGCTCGGTCATGATCGTTTCAAGACTTTACTAGTTGAGATCCTTCTCGTATAACATTGTATCGTATTCGCTCAGTCATGATCGTTTCAAGACTTTACTAGTTGAGATTCTTCACGTATAACATTGTATCGTATTCGCTCAGTCATGATCGTTTCAAGACTTTACTAGTTGAGATTCTTCTCGTATAACATTGTATCGTATTCGCTCAGTCATGATCGTTTCAAGACTTTACTAGTTGAGATCCTTCTCGTATAACATTGTATCGTATTCGCTCAGTCATGATCGTTTCAAGACTTTACTAGTTGAGATCCTTCTCGTATAACATTGTATCGTTTCGCTCAGTCATGATCGTTTCAAGACTTTACTAGTTGAAATTCTTCACGTATAACATTGTATCGTATTCGCTCAGTCATGATCGTTTCAAGACTTTACTAGTTGAGATTCTTCACGTATAACATTGTATCGTATTCGCTCAGTTATGATCGTTTCAAGACTTTACTAGTTGAGATTCTTCACGTATAACATTGTATCGTATTCGCTCAGTCATGATCGTTTCAAGACTTTACTAGTTGAGATTCTTCACGTATAACATTGTATCGTATTCGCTCAGTCATGATCGTTTCAAGACTTTACTAGTTGAGATTCTTCTCGTATAACATTGTATCGTATTCGCTCAGTCATGATCGTTTCAAGACTTTACTAGTTGAGATCCTTCTCGTATACCATTGTATCGTATTCGCTCAGTCATGATCGTTTCAAGACTTTACTAGTTGAGATTCTTCACGTATAACATTGTATCGTATTCGCTCAGTCATGATCGTTCAAGACTTTACTAGTTGAGATCCTTCTCGTATAACATTGTATCGTATTCGCTCAGTCATGATCGTTTCAAGACTTTACTAGTTGAGATTCTTCACGTATAACATTGTATCGTATTCGCTCAGTCATGATCGTTTCAAGACTTTACTAGTTGAGATCCTTCTCGTATAACATTGTATCGTATTCGCTCAGTCATGATCGTTTCAAGACTTTACTAGTTGAGATTCTTCACGTATAACATTGTATCGTATTCGCTCAGTCATGATCGTTTCAAGACTTTACTAGTTGAGATTCTTCACGTATAACATTGTATCGTATTCGCTCAGTCATGATCGTTTCAAGACTTTACTAGTTGAGATTCTTCACGTATAACATTGTATCGTATTCGCTCAGTCATGATCGTTTCAAGACTTTACTAGTTGAGATTCTTCTCGTATAACATGGTATCGTATTCGCTCAGTCATGATCGTTTCAAGACTTTACTAGTTGAGATTCTTCTCGTATAACATTGTATCGTATTCGCTCAGTCATGATCGTTTCAAGACTTTACTAGTTGAGATTCTTCTCGTATAACATTGTATCGTATTCGCTCAGTCATGATCGTTTCAAGACTTTACTAGTTGAGATTCTTCACGTATAACATTGTATCGTATTCGCTCAGTCATGATCGTTTCAAGACTTTACTAGTTGAGATTCTTCACGTATAACATTGTATCGTATTCGCTCAGTCATGATCGTTTCAAGACTTTACTAGTTGAGATTCTTCACGTATAACATTGTATCGTATTCGCTCAGTCATGATCGTTTCAAGACTTTACTAGTTGAGATTCTTCTCGTATAACATTGTATCGTATTCGCTCGGTCATGATCGTTTCAAGACTTTACTAGTTGAGATTCTTCTCGTATAACATTGTATCGTATTCGCTCAGTCATGATCGTTTCAAGACTTTACTAGTTGAGATTCTTCACGTATAACATTGTATCGTATTCGCTCGGTCATGATCGTTTCAAGACTTTACTAGTTGAGATCCTTCTTGTATAACATTGTATCGTATTCGCTCAGTCATGATCGTTTCAAGACTTTACTAGTTGAGATTCTTCACGTATAACATTGTATCGTATTCGCTCAGTCATGATCGTTTCAAGACTTTACTAGTTGAGATTCTTCACGTATAACATTGTATCGTATTCGCTCAGTCATGATCGTTTCAAGACTTTACTAGTTGAGATTCTTCTCGTATAACATTGTATCGTATTCGCTCAGTCATGATCGTTTCAAGACTTTACTAGTTGAGATCCTTCTCGTATAACATTGTATCGTATTCGCTCAGTCATGATCGTTTCAAGACTTTACTAGTTGAGATCCTTCTCGTATAACATTGTATCGTTTCGCTCAGTCACGATCGTTTCAAGACTTTACTAGTCGAGATTCTTCACGTATAACATTGTATCGTATTCGCTCAGTCATGATCGTTTCAAGACTTTACTAGTTGAGATTCTTCACGTATAACATTGTATCGTATTCGCTCAGTCATGATCGTTTCAAGACTTTACTAGTTGAGATTCTTCTCGTATAACATTGTGTCGTATTTGCTCGGTCATCATCGTTTCAAGACTTTACTAGTTGAGATCCTTCTCGTATAACAATGTGTCGTATTCGCTCGGTCATGATCGTTTCAAGACTTTACAAGTTGAGATCTTTCTAGTGTAACATTGTATCGTATTCGGTCGGTCATGATCGTTTCAAGACTTTACTAGTTGAGATCCTTCTCGTATAACATTGTGTCGTATTTGCTCGGTCATGATCGTTTCAAGACTTTACTAGTTGAGATCCTTCTCGTATAACATTGTATCGTATTCTCTCGGTCATGATCGTTTCAAGACTTTACAAGTTGAGATCCTTCACGTATAACATTGTATCGTATTCTCTCGGTCATGATCGTTTTAAGACTTTACAAGTTGAGATCCTTCTCGTATAACATTGTATCGTATTCACTCAGTCATGATCGTTTCAAGACTTTACAAGTTGAGATCCTTCTCGTATAACATTGTATCGTATTCGCTCAGTCATGATCGTTTCAAGACTTTACTAGTTGAGATCCTTCTCGTATAACATTTTATCGTATTCGCTCAGTCATGATCGTTTCAAGACTTTACTAGTTGAGATCCTTCTCGTATAACATTGTATCGTTTCGCTCAGTCATGATCGTTTCAAGACTTTACTAGTTGAGATTCTTCACGTATAACATTGTATCGTATTCGCTCAGTCATGATCGTTTCAAGACTTTACTAGTTGAGATTCTTCACGTATAACATTGTATCGTATTCGCTCAGTCATGATCGTTTCAAGACTTTACTAGTTGAGATTCTTCACGTATAACATTGTATCGTATTCGCTCGGTCATGATCGTTTCAAGACTTTACTAGTTGAGATCCTTCTCGTATAACATTGTATCGTATTCGCTCAGTCATGATCGTTTCAAGACTTTACTAGTTGAGATTCTTCACGTATAACATTGTATCGTATTCGCTCAGTCATGATCGTTTCAAGACTTTACTTGTTGAGATTCTTCACGTATAACATTGTATCGTATTCGCTCAGTCATGATCGTTTCAAGACTTTACTAGTTGAGATTCTTCACGTATAACATTGTATCGTATTCGCTCAGTCATGATCGTTTCAAGACTTTACTAGTTGAGATTCTTCACGTATAACATTGTATCGTATTCGCTCAGTCATGATCGTTTCAAGACTTTACTAGTTGAGATTCTTCTCGTATAACATTGTATCGTATTCGCTCAGTCATGATCGTTTCAAGACTTTACTAGTTGAGATTCTTCACGTATAACATTGTATCGTATTCGCTCAGTCATGATCGTTTCAAGACTTTACTAGTTGAGATTCTTCACGTATAACATTGTATCGTATTCGCTCAGTCATGATCGTTTCAAGACTTTACTAGTTGAGATCCTTCTCGTATAACATTGTATCGTATTCGCTCAGTCATGATCGTTTCAAGACTTTACTAGTTGAGATTTTTCACGTATAACATTGTATCGTATTCGCTCAATCATGATCGTTTCAAGACTTTACTAGTTGAGATTCTTCACGTATAACATTGTATCGTATTCGCTCAGTCATGATCGTTTCAAGACTTTACTAGTTGAGATTCTTCACGTATAACATTGTATCGTATTCGCTCAGTCATGATCGTTTCAAGACTTTACTAGTTGAGATTCTTCACGTATAACATTGTATCGTATTCGCTCAGTCATGATCGTTCAAGACTTTACTAGTTGAGATCCTTCTCGTATAACATTGTATCGTATTCGCTCAGTCATGATCGTTTCAAGACTTTACTAGTTGAGATTCTTCACGTATAACATTGTATCGTATTCGCTCATTCATGATCGTTTCAAGACTTTACTAGTTGAGATCCTTCTCGTATAACATTGTATCGTATTCGCTCAGTCATGATCGTTTCAAGACTTTACTAGTTGAGATTCTTCACGTATAACATTGTATCGTATTCGCTCAGTCATGATCGTTTCAAGACTTTACTAGTTGAGATTCTTCACGTATAACATTGTATCGTATTCGCTCAGTCATGATCGTTTCAAGACTTTACTAGTTGAGATTCTTCACGTATAACATTGTATCGTATTCGCTCAGTCATGATCGTTTCAAGACTTTACTAGTTGAGATTCTTCTCGTATAACATGGTATCGTATTCGCTCAGTCATGATCGTTTCAAGACTTTACTAGTTGAGATTCTTCTCGTATAACATTGTATCGTATTCGCTCAGTCATGATCGTTTCAAGACTTTACTAGTTGAGATTCTTCTCGTATAACATTGTATCGTATTCGCTCAGTCATGATCGTTTCAAGACTTTACTAGTTGAGATTCTTCACGTATAACATTGTATCGTATTCGCTCAGTCATGATCGTTTCAAGACTTTACTAGTTGAGATTCTTCACGTATAACATTGTATCGTATTCGCTCAGTCATGATCGTTTCAAGACTTTACTAGTTGAGATTCTTCACGTATAACATTGTATCGTATTCGCTCAGTCATGATCGTTTCAAGACTTTACTAGTTGAGATTCTTCTCGTATAACATTGTATCGTATTCGCTCGGTCATGATCGTTTCAAGACTTTACTAGTTGAGATTCTTCTCGTATAACATTGTATCGTATTCGCTCAGTCATGATCGTTTCAAGACTTTACTAGTTGAGATTCTTCACGTATAACATTGTATCGTATTCGCTCGGTCATGATCGTTTCAAGACTTTACTAGTTGAGATCCTTCTTGTATAACATTGTATCGTATTCGCTCAGTCATGATCGTTTCAAGACTTTACTAGTTGAGATTCTTCACGTATAACATTGTATCGTATTCGCTCAGTCATGATCGTTTCAAGACTTTACTAGTTGAGATTCTTCACGTATAACATTGTATCGTATTCGCTCAGTCATGATCGTTTCAAGACTTTACTAGTTGAGATTCTTCTCGTATAACATTGTATCGTATTCGCTCAGTCATGATCGTTTCAAGACTTTACTAGTTGAGATCCTTCTCGTATAACATTGTATCGTATTCGCTCAGTCATGATCGTTTCAAGACTTTACTAGTTGAGATCCTTCTCGTATAACATTGTATCGTTTCGCTCAGTCACGATCGTTTCAAGACTTTACTAGTTGAGATTCTTCACGTATAACATTGTATCGTATTCGCTCAGTCATGATCGTTTCAAGACTTTACTAGTTGAGATTCTTCACGTATAACATTGTATCGTATTCGCTCAGTCATGATCGTTTCAAGACTTTACTAGTTGAGATTCTTCTCGTATAACATTGTGTCGTATTTGCTCGGTCATCATCGTTTCAAGACTTTACTAGTTGAGATCCTTCTCGTATAACAATGTGTCGTATTCGCTCGGTCATGATCGTTTCAAGACTTTACAAGTTGAGATCTTTCTAGTGTAACATTGTATCGTATTCGGTCGGTCATGATCGTTTCAAGACTTTACTAGTTGAGATCCTTCTCGTATAACATTGTGTCGTATTTGCTCGGTCATGATCGTTTCAAGACTTTACTAGTTGAGATCCTTCTCGTATAACATTGTATCGTATTCTCTCGGTCATGATCGTTTCAAGACTTTACAAGTTGAGATCCTTCACGTATAACATTGTATCGTATTCTCTCGGTCATGATCGTTTTAAGACTTTACAAGTTGAGATCCTTCTCGTATAACATTGTATCGTATTCACTCAGTCATGATCGTTTCAAGACTTTACAAGTTGAGATCCTTCTCGTATAACATTGTATCGTATTCGCTCAGTCATAATCGTTTCAAGACTTTACAAGTTGAGATCCTTCTCGTATAACATTGTATCGTATTCGCTCAGTCATGATCGTTTCAAGACTTTACTAGTTGAGATCCTTCTCGTATAATATTGTATCGTATTCGCTCAGTCATGATCGTTTGAAGACTTTACTAGTTGAGATCCGTCTCGTATAACATTGTATCGTATTCGCTCGGTCATGATCGTTTCAAGACTTTACTAGTTGAGATCCGTCTCGTATAACATTGTATCGTATTCGCTCGGTAATGATCGTTTCAAGACTTTACTAGTTGAGATCCTTCTCGTATAATATTGTATCGTATTCGCTCGGTCATGATCGTTTCAAGACTTTACTAGTTGAGATTCTTCACGTATAACATTGTATCGTATTCGCTCAGTCATGATCGTTTCAAGACTTTACTAGTTTTACGAACTTAAAGTATGGACGTTAAGAAAAAACAAACAACCTCACCATTGGCAATTCTGCGATTCGTTTTTATTTCTTTTTTTTAAGACTTCATTTTATGGGCAACACACGGACAAACGCAATGCCATCAACCGACCTTGAACCTCCTTAATCTTTGACGGTCCACTAATCCAATCTATAACGAAATCTGCGCCTATACCATCTTAGCTAAGTAGTTCTTCTCTTCGAGTCGATGGAAAGACATCACGAGTGATATAGAACACTCTTTTATATCCCTAAATATAATAGCTGAGTCAACCATTGGCAAAGTGGTGAAAATGAAAAACTATGTAGTGTAGAAAACCTTTTCACTCTGTGGAGTCCTTGTGCCAAATGAAATAGTAGATGAGTTAGGCGTCTCCAGTACATAAGTAATTATTAAGGTATAACACACAATTAATTCAGAAGATCTATCTTTTATCGAAGTGCAGACCAGAGCTTATGTGTATTTAGTAATTACTATTTGAATATATGTTATAATTTAAAGTTTTCTAATTTTACGAGCAACACTTTTAATATTATATTTCCACTAAAATACTATTATTTTATTATATGGAACTGCTAGAGACAATTTTGATATTTAATGTTGACATTATAGTACAGACCGTTAAATTTTTAATTAAAAGGGGGAAAATAATAATAAAAATGAAAATGAGGAAAATCAGTCACAGCATTTAGATCGTAGATAAGTGTACAGTTGACAATAGTCGACAGAGAGAAAGATGTTAGACTTTCCTTAAAAAAAAACAGCTTTTTTTAGTGAGGAATCCGTTAAGTAAAACAGATATAATATCTAAGTAATATTTCTGCCTTTAAAACACTTTCTATAATATAGATCTACCACGTATATATTAACAAAATAAGAAGAGGTACTAGGTACAATAACATCCCACCCTCACTCAAGAAGTTAAAATAATTAATTATACCATAGTAAAATACGTGTTTTAAATGCTAAATTATTCACTTGTTAAAATTATCGTCTTAGAAATTAAATTTTTAATTAAATTTATTTTAGTATTAAATTTTTTAAATTACCAAATTAGAAATTATATTTTAAAGAAATTGAACAATCGACAATTGGAAGTAGAGAACGGAATTTGATTATTGAATCGCAATAACACAAATATCAAGTATATCACCAAACTTAGAGACACTTATGAACAGATACAAATATTAGACATGAAGCAGTGCAAGAGATGCGCAGATTGTAAATGATTTACTGCGCATACTCGGCGAGTTAACAGCAATTCTTATCACGCCAATGTCACTTAAAAATTCTTATTGCCAAGTACATTAACTAAAAAACATTGGGCACCTGATTATAGGGCTTTTTAGTGATACGTTAACTCTACATTTTTAGGAAAGATATGTAACTGTCAGCCCGTCCTCTACCTACTCCAACAGCTTCATGTCTAATATTTTCACATGCATAGCAGAGTTGAACAAGTACAGATTATTTAATTTTTATTAAAATATTTAACAATTCCTATACATTTCCTTAAAGTATCTATTGTTTATAAATTTTTCAAATGTAAAATCTATATTTTTTAAATTATATGAGTTTTTTTACACTATCAATTTGAAATCCGTGAAAGAACATTGCAAGGTCGTAATGTGAGATTTTCCCACCAGGATGAGACAAGTTGTAGTTTAGATTATTGATTACGGAAACTTATTATACAGACGTTATTGAAATGGTTCAAGTTTTGCCTTGGCGTTCCACTGCTAACCTACGTGAACTATAAACGTATAAATATTTCTCAACAGAACTTACATCTGACGGGTTCATGAGTAAGGTGGCATCAGAATCACAGCTATCCTTGCACTTTAGTAACTGCCTCATGACAAATGTACAAATGCAGAGTGTAGGCCAGAGATTAGACATAATTCACCTTAGTTTATTACATAAAGTAGAGTGGTTTAAAAGACTTATTTTCAACAAAAATTTGAACATTAAGGATATGAAATTTAATATGGAAGTATTTTTAACAAAGTTGATTAAAACTCAAGAAATCATCTACCTGGACGCACCTTGAGAAATGGTTCCTTATTATTGTTTTACATTTTGAATAAATTCAATCTGACTAAAAAAAACATTTAAGAATAATCTACCCCCCCCCCTTTTTCACATATACTGTCTCCTCCTCTTTTATCTTCTCACATTTGGAATGTAAGAATGTGGAAATATTTAAACAATATTTTGAGACGTTTTATATTAGGAGCAAGTTTTAATTTCGATACCTGCATTCGTTAAGAACTTATATTCTGACTTTAAACAATCTTTCTTTGGGATCATCATTACTACTTTATTTTACAGAACACATTTCCAGTTATCACATTCCTCATCACATTTAACAATAACACGTTACAGTGTGAGATAGTTCAGCTTTATTGTTTTGCCCGCAGTTCTTGTTACTATCACATTTACTTTTGCAATTAAATTTAATCATTTCAATGTATCAATACAAAGGCTTTGATGCCGATGGAAGTATTGCCCAGGTGGGTGTACAATTACATTCTTTAACTTGTTCTCAATCCCAGTTGCTGAGGTCAAGTAATTACATTTCCTTACACACATCTGTGGCGCTTACAAATTAGCGTTGAAGTATTTTTTATGGATATTTGTAAAAAAGTTATTTCATGATATAGTTATATGTTCTATGCTGCTTGTATCGAGGTGTTTACAAATTGTTTAAGTTCTGGTCTTTTCGTGTATCTTTGTAAAACCTTATTTCATGATTCAGTTAATATCTTCTATACTGCTTGTATTAGGGTTGCTTACGATGAGTTAATTTGTGATTTTATAATGGATCTTTCTAAAACGTTATTTCACTATACAAATAATATTATCTATGTTGCTTGTATTCGGTGATCTTAGAAATTGGTCAATTTGGAATCATTTCATGAATATTTATAAAACGTTATTTTAGGTACAGTTAATATCGCCCATCCTTCTGGTCTGAGTGAACCTTACAAATTGGTTAAGTTGGAGTCTTTTCATAGATCTTTGTTAAACGTTATTTCGTGAAACAATGAATATCTTCCATGCTGTTTTTATCTTTGTTACGTTATTTCATGAAACAATGAATATCTTCCAAGGTGCTGTTATCTGTGTTACTCTATTTTATGAAACAATGAATATCTTCCATGGTGCTTTTATCTTTGTTACGTTATTTCACGAAACAATGAATAACTTCCATGGTGCTTTTATCTTCGTTACAGTATTCCATGAAACAATGAATATCTTCCATGCTGTTTTATCTTTGTTACGTTATTTCACGAAACAATGAATAACTTCCATGGTGCTTTTATCTTCGTTACAGTATTCCATGAAACACTGAATATCTTCCATGCTGTTTTTATCTTCGTTACAGTATTCCATGAAACAATGAATATCTTCCATGCTGTTTTTATCTTCGTTACAGTATTCCATGAAACAATGAATATCTTCCATGCTGTTTTTATCTTTGTCACGTTATTTCATGAAACAATGAATATCTTCCATGCTGTTTTTATCTTTGTTACGCTATTTCATGAAAGACTGAATATCTTCCAAGGTGATGTTATCTGTGTTACTCTATTTTATGAAACAATGAATATCTTCCATGGTGCTTTTATCTTTGTTACGTTATTTCACGAAACAATGAATAACTTCCATGGTGCTTTTATCTTCGTTACAGTATTCCATGAAACAATGAATATCTTCCATGCTGTTTTTATCTTCGTTACAGTATTCCATGAAACAATGAATATCTTCCATGCTGTTTTTATCTTTGTCACGTTATTTCATGAAACAATGAATATCTTCCATGCTGTTTTTATCTTTGTTACGCTATTTCATGAAAGACTGAATATCTTCCATGCTGGTTTTATCTTTGTTACGCTATTTCATGAAACACTGAATATCTTCCATGCTGTTTTATCTTTGTTACGTTATTTCACGAAACAATGAATAACTTCCATGGTGCTTTTATCTTCGTTACAGTATTCCATGAAACAATGAATAACTTCCATGGTGCTTTTATCTTCGTTACAGTATTCCATGAAACAATGAATATCTTCCATGCTGTTTTTATCTTCGTTACAGTATTCCATGAAACAATGAATATCTTCCATGCTGTTTTTATCTTTGTCACGTTATTTCATGAAACAATGAATATCTTCCATGCTGTTTTTATCTTTGTTACGCTATTTCATGAAAGACTGAATATCTTCCAAGGTGCTGTTATCTGTGTTACTCTATTTTATGAAACAATGAATATCTTCCATGGTGCTTTTATCTTTGTTACGTTATTTCACGAAACAATGAATAACTTCCATGGTGCTTTTATCTTCGTTACAGTATTCCATGAAACAATGAATATCTTCCATGCTGTTTTTATCTTTGTCACGTTATTTCATGAAACAATGAATATCTTCCATGCTATTTTTATCTTTGTTACGCTATTTCATGAAAGACTGAATATCTTCCATGCTGGTTTTATCTTTGTTACGCTATTTCATGAAACACTGAATATCTTCCATGCTGTTTTTATCTTCGTTACAGTATTCCATGAAACAATGAATATCTTCCATGCTGGTTTTATCTTTGTTACGCTATTTCATGAAACAATGAATATCTTCCATGCTGTTTTTATCTTCGTTACAGTATTCCATGAAACAATGAATATCTTCCATGCTGTTTTTATCTTTGTCACGTTATTTCATGAAACAATGAATATCTTCCATGCTATTTTTATCTTTGTTACGCTATTTCATGAAAGACTGAATATCTTCCATGCTGGTTTTATCTTTGTTACGCTATTTCATGAAACACTGAATATCTTCCATGCTGTTTTATCTTTGTTACGTTATTTCACGAAACAATGAATAACTTCCATGGTGCTTTTATCTTCGTTACAGTATTCCATGAAACAATGAATATCTTCCATGCTGCTTTTATCTTCGTCACTTTATTTCATGAAACAATGAATATCTTCCATGCTGCTTTTATTATTGTATACAATAATAACCAAGGGTTTAAAGACCACACCACTTTAACGTGTTTCATCGTTACTTTAGTATCCGGCCATGCAACTAGCTACAGTGTGACTGCAATAGTTTTCTAGACGTTATTAGATGCTTTATGGTGACGATTTAGAAGCACATACTTCATATGAAGGTTGGTCGCAGATCATTATAGTACAATATTATATTCAAGGTAGGCTTAGTTTACTGCTACACTTTATTAACTGAATAATGTTGAGGAAGGGAAGACGTTATTTATAAAATAGAACATTAATAAGTAGTAGCAATGAATAAACATTATAACAGAAACCACAATGACTATGATTGATATTTTTTCTAAATTTGAGGTTATATTTTCAACCATTTTGTTTTTAGTTATAACAATCTCACGTATTATAAAACACGTTTGTGTATCAATATATTCGAAACTTATCCAAACGAGCTTTTGTAGAATGCTATACGACAATCTGGTAAAAAGCTAGAAACTGTTTAAAATTTGAAAATTAGCCACAACGATTGGCGTGAAAATTAGTCCAACGATTCATAGCCTATATGCCAGACGTGGTCAAAATCAAATCAATGTATCTTCTAGAGGGTTTACCTATATACACGCATAAACAGGGTGTCCTATAAAAGTGAACTGAATATTCATTTTCGGATTATATACATCAAAAGGAACAAAAAATGTCAAGTAACATATAATTGAACTCCGCTTCATTATCCGTCTATCCGCCATTTTGTTCTTTTACAAAAACCATTAGAAATAGATAAGATATTGAGTTCAGTATTTTTTTTTTTTACAAATGTACCAAACACAAAGACCTTATTTTTATAATTTTCTAAAATGGCGGCTGTTTAAAACTTGTTTTTAAGTTAACGGTTTTGGGGGCTACTCGACATTAAAAGTTTTAAACGTTGATAATTATAAAATTTGGATTTTTTAAAAATTATAAAAATAAATTCTTTGTGTGTTGGTACACTTGTAAAACGTAACATACATAATGCTTATACCAAATCTGAACTATTCCAAATCTTATCTATTTCTGGAGTTGTTTTTTGTAAAAAAACAAAATGGTGGATATACGGTTAATGAAGCAGAATTCAACTATATGTTACTTGATATTTTTTATGTATATAATCAGGAAATGAGTAGCCAGTTCACATTTTACAAGACCCTATATCTTACAGTTATGGCAAATTACTCCTATGAGGTCTTGGGCGTCAACTTTTACACGTGGAAGATCACAATTATAGAATTCCTTAGACACATTATTTCCTATTACATTTCCCCAACTAAGTATCAAACGGAGCTACACATGGACACACCCTATTGACGTTTGCGGTTCCGTTTGTGACCGGGTGACACAAACATTAATCACCCCTGACTAAAATCTATTATTTTCAATTGCTGCTGCTTTATCTCAACAGCAGGCAGGGATAATTCTAAGAACACCGCATCAGGGTTTCTCAAGTTTTGGCTTTGAGTGAAGTATAATTGCAAAACACCCAGTGAAACTGTAGCAGAACAGCTGTGCTTTAACGCTGAATAATATAAAATATAAAAAATCCAATGTTTTTACATATAATATTGTTAAAATTGTCATAAATCAATCGAATTAAAGAACGAAATTAAATTTTGTCACAGCTTTTATCGTAAATTTGTATACTCAAATGAGGTGTTACATGACACCCTACTGCTTCATTTTTCATCATATTACGAGACGATAAATGTAAAATATGAAAATGTAAAAAAGAACTATTTTTTCGTCAACTAATCAATTTTATTTTGTTTTTATTATTTTCCATCTCTACAATAGCCAACCTTCTCCTTATAACATTATTTACTACTAAATGATTGTAAGTAAAAAACGAAAACAGATATACAAAATCGTACGTTATCATCATTGCTGTCTTGAGTATGTATGAGGTGTCACAAGAGTCCACTATTATAGAAAATTCTAAAGTTTAAATCATAGCTTGTGTAATTTCAATAACATCATCAGTTGTCTTAATAATTTGTTAACATTTCAAAAATATAATTATTACAATTTACGATCTATATTTGAAATATTTAATCTCCAAAAATGACAACATCCTTTGAAAAGGCATTTGGTTAGGTTATTGTAGATTTTTGTACATCAATTAACACATTTTATAACCAATAATTTTTCAGATTTTATTTATATAAATCTCTTTCTATAACGTTGGTATTTTGTAAATTGGATGCCGAATAAGTGATTTGTTAGAGATACCCTCTAAATCAAATATTAATCAATTTAAGTGATTCCATGCCTAATTTCATTCTGTATCACGATATGCGATGTGTTCGCACTAATCTACTGTAGGCCCTACAATTATTTACGGTATGTATAAAAAAAAGAAGTGATGTAGGACCATATAAAATCGTAAATAAGTGAAGATTCTACACTGGGCCGATGACTCTTACATATCTCATTAGACTGTGACCGACGCCATTTCGCATGACAGATATCTGGAGACAAACACATATCAAAAATTGAGTTTTATTAATTTTTTTTTTCTGTTTGAATGTTATCAAGAAAATTACCGATTAGGTAATTAGCATTAAATCACTTCCATAGAGAAGTCCAATGTTAATGATGAAGAATTTAACATAAAACAAATTGTTTCTATTATTTTTTTAAAACATATTTTGACAAAAAGATAATAAATTCTGTTTTCAGAGAATTATGACTAAATGTATGAACGCAGTTAATTTCAAAATCTACAGCCCATAATTTAAAAAAGTATGAAATTGTGTACAGAAAATCAACAATATAGAAGTTGAGAACTTTATCTTAAATTTGAAAATGTGAGATTTGGAAATAACTACAAAATCAGATTAATAGAAAAGCAGTCTCAACATATTAAAATTATTTAATTGTTACAAAACAACAATGGGTTAAGACAACAGTAATGGTTTTAGAACTCGACTGTCCCAAGCCAGAACTATTCGCTTTATTGTCGAGCTTACAATACTGTGGATGTATATTTCTTTAGACTTTGAAGAACTCGTGTCTATCTATTACCTCGCTTCGAGTTTCTCATCACGGCTGTACGGAATTGAACAATAGTTTGGTCATGAATTCCTACGTTGGTGTTTTACAAAACGATAAAAATTCCACTACCTTCGACTGAACGAATGTTTATGACACATTTTAGAAATAAACTTTGCAAGAACATTGCACCGACTTCCCTACTCGCCCATTTGGGAAACTAAATAAAAACCAACTAAAACTATTCATTACTGAAGATGGCAGTACGGCAATTGTAAATAAAAAAGAGAAAACGATAGATAAATGAATGGTGTTTACACTTAATTTTGGTTATATACAAACTTAAAAATTAATACATCGTGTAGATGGAATTAATTCCGTTCTCTACATGGTATATTCATTTTTTAATTTGTCGAATTCATATTCTATACTTTACATAATACAAAACATAATTAAAACAAACAATTTTCTCACAAGTAGAAGAGGGGGAAAAGCAATAAAACATTATCCTTAAAAAATTAAACAATATGAAAGAAAACAAGTATTAAATCCCTCAAATCTAACACAATTAATTGAAAAGAAAAATAGATTAACACACAAGAAACGGCACAGGTTGGCTAGAAGATAGCGGCTACAATATAACCAGTTATGAACGTATAATTTTTATAAATTATATGAAAGCTACCGCTATTTTATACTCAACAGAAGCTGTTCAAAGGTAATTATTTATTGTCAGAGATGGCCATCGCTTGTCGAAGGGTTATTCCCACAGTATCTCTCAGGAGAGAGATCTGCATAAATCCATTTTATCCTCCGTTAAAAAAAAAATCTTCCGTCAAATTAGGAGAGAGTTCAGTTTTAGAGGTCAATCCAAGGACGAAAAGACGATTTATAGTTTTTTTATTATGAAAATATTTAATAAAAAGTGTAAAAAGTATGGATTATTTTAGTAATCATTTAACATTGTAACATTTTAGAGTCTATAAATTATTATAAAGGTTATTTCATGTGGAAATTATTTCACCAATACAGTGTTTATATATATATATATATATATATATATATATATATATACAGGGTGTCCCGTAAGTATTGACCAAAACTTCACGAGGTTATACTATAGGTAAAAACAAACAATTTTCACCATATAATGTATAGTCCTATCTTGCTTAGTTTTCTGTCTATCTGTCTTTGTTTTTTAGAAAAAAATTTCTATCTTAAAAATGGTTCGAGATATCAAGTTCAAACTTTTTACATTTAATGACCTTATTAGTGTGCATCTTAGATAAAAGTTTCAAAATAATATCATTTACAGAAACAAAATGGCGGTCATTTAAAATGTTCAAATCCTAATAACTTTAAAACGAATGATGTTACAAAAAAAAGGCAAGATACATAAAAAATAGCCCCTTTTAATACAAGCATTTTGGTACCTGGTTTATTGATCTAAGATAAGTAGTAACAGAATTCCCAAGTAAAGGTAAGTAGTAGGTAAAGTAGTAAGTAAGATTTTCCAAGTAAAGGTTTGTGTTTTATTCATAATTGCAATGTATTTATATATGTATATATATATTTGTATGACATATTTGAACTGATTTCTAAATATAATATAACTGAAATTAACATTAGAAATCAATCATTACCACGATAAAATAAATAAAGTCATACAATTTAATTGGTGCAAGGGATTCTTAATAAACGGTGGGAAAACATTGCACAAACTATCATCACCCAAAACCAAAATAAACCAACAGAAATTAATCGTCACCAAATACCGGTAGTTGACAAGAGAATGTGAACCACGGACCCCGTCTTTGAAAAAATATTTATCACTGAAAATAGAGCCTAAGTTTGCTTGTCTTGTGCAGTAAATGCGGTATCAGGGTAAATCGTATTCGATTAAAGATTTATTTTTTGCCAATTATTCGTGAACTGTAATATATATTTTTTACTTGCAATTTTGCTCACGTGTTTGGGTAATAAATCTTAACATTTCACTAAACTTTGAACGGAACCTCTAGAGTTGATTTTGATAAATTTATGTCTCTTATAACAGGCCTATGACGAAATAATGGATTTTTACCGATAACTCAGGAACCGGTATTTTTACAAAGATGGCGATAAATTCGTTTTATATGGGTCCTTAGACATTATACTTGAACAAAATATGATCAAAACCGTTATAGACTATTTTGAAAAAAAAAATTGTGTTTTTCTTCTGAAAACTACCCTTAATTTTTGTGTTATGGAAAAAATGCAAAACTTCTCAAGATATCCAAATTATGTCCATATACTAACTTTGAATAAAATCTGTCAATATGTTTCAGATGTAGAGCGCTGCACAGACCACAAACGTTAGTTAGACAGATGGACATCATTCCAAAAACCACTTTTTGGACTTGACGGATTTCAAAACGGGTATATCGATATCTATTTTTTGACCCATCAGATGACATTACGTATATGTGAGATGGTAAAAAGATAGAACAAAAACTCGACCAGAGTTATAGTTTTGTTATTGTAGCTCATGTATCACTGAGGATGGCGACTTTGTCGTTGAAACGCGTTTGATTGAATAAGAGTAGTTTTTGTGAGAACTTGTGTTCGAGTTTTTGTTCTATATAATATTATCTCACAAGTCAAGCTCAATA
>CAUPSG010000368.1:0-23401 GCA_963513935.1 Aphrophora alni
TAAGCGGAAAAATCAAATAATTAAAAAAATCAAAATGAAAGCCTAAGTTAGACCTAAACGTACGTTAGCGTCACAAATTGGCTGTAGAAATTTGGGACAGGAAAACTAACAGTTAATTTATTAAAGACGATTTAAAAAAGGAAAAACTAATTCTTGAAATAAAGATTTTGTTTTGTGTATGGTATATTATAAACAATTCCTTATTTGTCAGTGAACCAGTATATTGTGATAAGAGAAAATTCTTAAATATAAAAACATTTACTTGTATAAAATTACAAAATTTGAATGTCTTCCAAAAATCAAAATACATAATATATTTAAACATTTTAGTGTGTCAAGAAGATTGTACAATGTTTGTACATTGTTTAATTTGACAAGAAAAGTAAAAGTTATGAAAGTACCTGAGCCCAGGGCAGCTATAAAGCGATCCTCCCTTACCTTACAAAAGATAAAAGTTGTATTATAGTCAGCAGCTCTCTAAGGGAGTAAATAAAACAACCCCTGAAGCGATTAAACTTTGTCCCTTATGTCAACACTCTGGCATAACTTTCTGTGCAATAAACTTTAAATCTTTATTTAGCTTCGCTCAGTTGGTAGTAGTCTTTGGTTTTTGATGTGGAGTGTTGTAGTGTATTTTTCATTTCCGTATAGCAACAAAATAACGTGTATAAAAATCCTAAATTTAAATTAAATATTTTTCATCAGTTGGTGTAATGACTGTATAGTAACAATACAAAATAAATAAATAATAAATCTAGTAATAACAATAAATTAATAATAAATCTAGTAAAAGTTTTACAAAACAATTAGTTAATGGATGCCAACATTGTACTTACTCAACCCGTCGTACAATGTACTTGCAGATCCTCTAAACGTAATGCCAAATATATTGGTTTCTTAGCCTTGTAGGAAATATTAATTTGTACTAAACCTAATCTATACTTCATAATCTGTGTAAGTAAGAAAATATATATTAATAAATTAAATGTTGCAAATACAATGCACAATTTTCGCACTCTCCAAAACTATTTGAAAACCAAGAAAATCTATTCGTCACCGAAAATGACAGTTCGGTAGTTGTCAATAAAAACGTGAAAATGAACCAAGTAGCCTATACGGTTTTTGAAAAAAAACTATTTAAACAGGGTTTTTAAGTTGCTTCTTCTTGTATTTAATCGCTTTTTAATCAGAGTGATAAAGTTTCGTGTTTTGCGTTTACCAACTATTGCTGTAATATTTGCAATTTTCTGATTCAACATTTCAATAATTGAACGAAATCGGTCTAGTATATTTTGAGAAATTTCGTTTTAAACAGTCCTATAGCCAAGTAGAGAGTCCCTGGTTCCTTAGGGGTTACTTACTTACTTACCTAACCTAACCTAACCTAACCTAACCTAACCTTAGGGGTTACTTACTTACTTACCTAACCTAACCTAATCTAACCTAACCTAACCTAACCTAACCTACCTAACCTAACCTAACCTAACCTAACCTAACCTAACCTAACCTAACCTAACCTAACCTAACCTAACCTTAGGGGTTACTTACTTACTTAGTCGGTACTCTTCTACCGGTAGGTGTCGAGGTTTCACAGAGGGATCTCCATCCCTTTTCTATCTTGGGCCTTGATTCGAGCTGCTGCCCATTGGATGCCTCTTGTTTTAAGACTCGTTGCAATGTTGTACTCCCACTTGATGCGTGGACGTCCTCTGGTTCTGGGACCCTCACTTATAGCCTGCCATACCCGGTATGGTAGTCGTGTTTCGGGCATACGTGCGACATGGCCATACCACCTCAGTTGCGCTCTCTCTATGGTTGATGCCAGAGGTATGGTACCCTTATGGTGTTATTTCTGATGCGGTCTCTCCTCGTCTTTTGTTCTATGCGCCGCAGGTATCTCATTGATTATGCGCAAAAAGCGCCACAGCGAATAAAGCGCACATATAGATACGTGCGAAGAAAGCGCACAAGGGCCAATGTGACAGTTTAGGGTAGGGGTTACGTTACCAGGAAATGAATACTTGGAGCTGATTGGAGGTGAGTCATCACGCAATACAATAACTCAGGTACATTTCTCCTGACCATCCACCACAGTTCAGCCCTTCAGGTGTGTCATCACCTAACCTAACCTAACTCGCTTCTTCGACTACTTCGTCGAACAATGGCTGCATAATGACGAAATCCCTATTGAATTGTGGAATTTCTATGCTAGGCGACACAGGACTACGAACGGCTGTGGAAGGTTGGCACAACAAATCAGCAATCTTCTTGGACGACCCAACCCCAAAATCAGAGACGTCATACTTTGTTTGAAGAGTAAAGCGGAGGAATCTTCTTGTATGTACATGAGGATAGAACTGAATTTAACTGGGAAAAAGAGAAAGAAAACTTACGTCGAGTTAGATAAGAAACTGGAAATAACTGTGAAGAAGTATGAAGAAAATGGCAACATCAAAGCGTGTTTAAAGACAGTTTCATATCTACAAAAACTTGGCGTGACCTTCTGTCGAGAAGAAAATCAAGACAAGAAAAGAATATAAATAGACAGTAAAAGATAATATTGACGAAGCTACATTCATGCTGATTTAAAACAAGCCTAAGTATACTTTAAAACTGTAAATATATGTAAAAGTTACCATTGACAAAGCTACACTTTGCTGATTTTGAATAAGCCTAATTATACTGATAAGACTGTAAATATATTTTAAAAGTTAACATTGACGAAGCTATACTCATGCTGATTTTAAACACGCCTAAATGATTAAAAACTATTCAGTATTTAATCATTTAGCCAGTCCAAAGCCTGGTTAAAGTGTGATGGGAATCAGAAATTAATTCAACTTTTATTTTCTGTGAAACATTCATTATTTCTAAGAAGATAGGGGCTGGATTCCTTTTGTTACTCCAAAAGGGTTAACTGTGCGCTTTTTTAGCGACACCATCGCTTGTATCCTACTTTGATGTATAGGGTCCATGATTCCGAGCTATATGTGACTGTTGGTACATATATTGATTTGTACACAGAGAGCTTGGTCTTCTTGCTCACTTCTCGTTTGCTAATGAAGTTGCGACTTAAAGAGTCGTCCTATTGAAGCAATTTAGGGGCTACACTCGAGCAAAATTTGTTTCAGGCGATTGTGAGAAAATTGTAATTTTGTGTTTTTCTTATGGTAGAGACGCCCAAATTTCAAGTTATTGAAAAAATGAATAATAACCGCGCGATGTGCTCAAAGTTTACCCATATACAAAATTTATCCTTTTAGATTGTTTAGCATTGCACAGACGATTACATCTAACAATATCATTAAAAAACACTTTTTTGGAGGCTTTAAGAGTTATTGCAATTTGTATATCAATAAAAATACTTGATTTTAACATTTCACGTTTCGCCACGTGCAATACCTTTTTAAATAACCTGTAGCTCCATAACTATACATCGTAATGATACGAACTTATATATGATGAAAGAAGAAAGTTCAAATTTTACTGTGGTGTTTTCAAGTCGAAAATATCTCTTATAGTTTCTGAGTAATTAATTCGAGGAAACAGCCAATTTTCCAACTTTGCAAAATCCCCCCTTCCCCTTGCAACATTTTTAGGCGAAAAAGTGAGTTTTTGATTTTTAAATGTTTCTATTAGCTTAATAGAAGTAGAATTAAATTTGGAGTCGAGGTGTACGATTAAAATTTAAAATATTTTTCAATTTCTATCTACTTTTTTTTATAAAAATTTTAACATTTAACAATACCAATGATATGCACATCAAACGATGCTGAATTGAATAGAGATTAAACTCTGTAAAAATCACTTTGAAAACTCAAAGGGTTTACAAGAAACTGCATTTTAAAGTTTTTTCAAAAAAGATCAAAATATTTTTAAACCAATGATATGGGTATCAAAAGATGCAGAATTGAAAGGAGAATAAACCCTGAAAAAATCACTTTGACATCTCAAATGGTTTAAGAGTTATTGCAATTTATACGTTAATAAAAATACCAGATTTTAACATTTCCCGTTTCGCCACTTGCAATACCTTTTTAAATCGCCTGTAGCTCCATAACTATACATCGTAATGATATCAAAATTTACATAAGGAAAGAAGAAAGGTGAAATTTTACTGTGGTGTTTTCAATTCGAAAATATTTCTTATAGTTTCTGAGTAATTAATTCGAGAAAACAGCCAATTTTCCAACTTTGCAAAATCGTAAGGGCCCCTTGCAACGTTTTTAGGTGAAAAAGTGAGTTTTTGATTTTTAAATGTTTCTATAGCTTAATAGAAGCAGAATTAAATTTGGAGTTTAGGTGTGCTATTAAAATTTTAAAATTGTAAATATTTTTCAATTTTTATCTACTTTTTTAATAAAAGTTTCAAGATTTAACCATACCAATGATATGCACATCAAACGATGCAGAATTGAATAGGGAGTCTATAACTTCAAAAAAGTCAAAATCGAGTTTTATCCCATCATATAACTTTCTATACGCGAACAAGTAAAAACAGAATTATGAAATACATATACCGGGTATTTCAAAAGTGAGATAAAACTTTAATTGACTATAGTTCTTTTGTTTTTTAACATAGAACAAATAAAGTACATAAGTTCTTTTGGAATTAAATGGGATTTAATAAGAAACTTAAAATAAGCCAACTTTTTACTTGTTAGGGTTATTAAGACAGTTGTTCGAAGTGCCTGCTATTCTCTTCTGGAGAAGCAGTAGTCTCTCTTCTATTCTATGCCCGGCATTTTTTAGAACGTTGATATTATTTCAGTTACGTTTTCAATAATTGCTTCTTTCAGTTCTTAAGATTGAAGGTCTTCCTGGCCTTCTTGATGTCTCTATTGGATCCGGTGGTTTTAAACTTACTAACAACCTGTATGCGCGACTACACTGCACGGCCCGTCTTTCAAACCGTTGCAAGTACGAAACTTTCTTAACCTCAGCTGATAAACTCCGTTCACATTCATAATAACACTGTATCAATGCGATACATGTTTGTAAAGTCACGAAGGAATAAAAATAAAATCAGTCAATTGTAAACTAACCTACTAGATTCCTGTGATTGAAATTAGTCAACAATTAAAAATCTCGTTGCTATGGCAACAAATAAATAACAGCTGATGTTTTAATAAATTCCAATTATATCTGCATACAATAAAGAGTTTTTTCTTCGGGGATTGGAGAGCAAATAACGAAACCACAACCATTTAAAGTTTTTATTCCCTGGTATATTTAACAATAAAAAAACGATCATATTTGTACAAATACCTTCATCCAAAACCACATTTCATTGAATGTATTCTTAAGGGCTCACTGTACTAAGTACGGGATGTGACAATCCCGAACTTCCTACCTGGATCTACACCCTTTTCACGTAGTCTTAGGTTTTAGAATCCTCTCTTCCATCAGGTCTTTTTTGACCAACTCTTGTTCTTTTCCGACCCTGATGCCTTTAGAAAATTCAAGGGTTAGAGATTATCGTTATTTTTTTTATAAGGCAACGATGACGGGGAGGTTTCTTCTAATCAACAACAATAAAATTGTTCGGATCAATTAGCTGAGACAGCACGTGCCTCTTTGTGATTGGTTTGTTAAGAGTGGGAGGGGGCGCTACTTAGCACTTAACTTTAGTTTTGTTTTTAGTCTGTATCAGTTGAGCTATAATCTTTTGAAAACTAGTTATTGAAATGTACATAAGGGTAATATAACAAACATAGCTGGATTTAGTTTTGTTTCCTGTTTTCGTATTTTGAGGAATCCTTACTATCCTTATATTTTGTACTTTTTTGTAAGGCGATGATGACTAATTTACAGCAAGGAAAAGAAAATATATAAATAATATTAAAAAAAACTCTGGTTCATCTTTCCTTTTTGAATTTTCAATTATCGAACAGACATTTTTTGTAGCAATCGTTTTCGTTAGTTTTTCTTCGGTTTTGGAGATGTGCGAGTAAAGTTCTTGCAATATTAATTAAGTCTTACGTTTTGCCAGTGTGCAGAAAATTTATATTTAGATGGTAGATTAATAATTTATTCTACCAGATTGTCAGAGAGTAAGTACATAGATAACGTACTTTGGACCAAGAGCCTGCGAGGGTCGTCCAAACCATTTTATATTCACACTGCATTGCGTTTACTTCATACCGTACTTTGTAAATATATTCAAACACACCTGGTATAAACAACAAAGTATAATTATATCACTCACATATAGACTGATAATTTACTAGACGATATTTTCCTACGATATTTTTTAAATACAAATGCCAACAGTACGAAACTGGTGTTATTTTCGAGATTAAGTTCTTGAAAAATGTGGATCCAATTACAATTTTATTAAAAGTATTAGATTTCAAAAATAATTTGGTTCTAGGTCAACCTTGGATGTTGTAGACAACTACCGAAAAAATTATGTTTCCTGTTTTTTGGAAACCTAACCTAACCTAACTCGGTTATTTTTTGACCTAAATTAAAAAAAAAATTTCTAAAGGAAACTTTTCTTTGTCTTGTGAATTTATTTTTAAGTTGATATTTAAAGTCGCCATTTTGAAAATATACAAAATAATGTCTTTATTTTCTGTAAAATTATAAAACGGAACTTACAAATTGCGTACCCCAAATCTGAATTCAATATTACATCTATCTCGAAAGTTGTTTTTTGTAAAAAACAAATGGTGGATATCTGAAAATCAAGCGTTTTAGAAGAAATTTGTATTCTTAATTTATTCTTTATCCTGTCCTACAGAATCATTTCCGAAATTTTTCAGCTTGTTATGAGACACCCTGTATAGCCTAAAGTTGTACCAAGTGTATTCCAGACTGTTTATCTAGGTAAATTCTACATCTTCCTTCCATTAGTTTAAATTGATATCTAAGAGAGTTGCTAACCTAAAGCAATTTCCGATTTAAAGTTTATGCAGCAATTTGATTTGTATAATTTGTAATTTAATATTATATTTGAGAATGAAATCCTGATACACCTGGGTGAAATGTAAACGGTTTGAGATATTTATGGTATACCTTCACCATGAAAGATGTTGACAGTTACTACCTGACAAGTGCTGATACATAGCGGCAATATTTAAAACTAATAACTGTTTGGAAATCATAAGAGGCGTGTCCACTAGAATGGGCGTAATTAGATTCGTTTAGTATCCGAGAAGTGTTGACATCTTATTTTTCACTATTCTCTAGCATAGGGAACCTCAGATTAACTGCCTGTCCTTTAGTTTAATTTTGAAATTTCCCATAATACGCCTACCTCATCATGATTTTGTGGCTCAGGATCAGTGCTCGTATATTTGGTTTTTATTAATTTTTTACTTGTATGAAAGTACAAATTTATTTTCGACACTCTGGGTAAATTGAAATGTTTATTATTTGCTTTTCCTATGCTGGTCGCCGGTCTATTGCATTTCCTACCTTGTGTAAATATTTTAGGATGTAGGCTTGGCTAGTTGCGGACGTCCTATTACTGTTAATTATAAAACTTTTATAATTTTCTGTCTCTGTCTTACACGTATTTTTAAAACCGATAACTCGACATTGACCTAGTCTCTCTCTCTCTCTCTCTCTCTCTCTCTCTCTCTCTCTCTCTCTCTCTCTCTCTCTCTCTCTCTCTCTCTCTCTCTCTCTCTCTCTCTTCTCTCTCTCTCTCTCTCTCTCTCTCTCTCTCTCTCTCTCTCTCTCTCTCTCTCTCTCTCTCTCTCTCTGTGCTTTATTTATTGAAGTTAGTATAAGTTTAGTATTAGTAATGACTACATAAATACTATAAGACACGACATAGGATAGGGAAATAGTCTACGCTTTACGGGTGCTGTTCGTCACAAGTTTGACACACAGCTATCAGAAAGCGGTAGCAGCAGGTGCTTGACTGTACGCATCCCACTTGGTTGAGACTGTACAACTGATGACTTCTCTCTCACAAACCTTCTCACTTATTTCCGTCAGCATAGTCAGTGTTGTCAGTTCGTGCGCTGAGATAAGCGATTCTCGACCTTCCCTCGCATCTCTGGTCCCATATGTGGCATCAGTGCGTTTTCTCTTACCCGCCTGAAACATTGTTTGACCGTAGAGCCACCTAGCGCCAGTCACATCAACTTCAGATTGGTCACATCAACGCCACCTAGCGGGTATTGGTCAACTCAAGAATAAGCGTAGAATATATAACATGGCCATGTCGTGTCTTATAGTATTTATGTAGTCATTGGTATTAGTGCTTTTTACAGTGAAATGGAATTTTTTACTAAATTATACCCATTTCTTTTTCTTTCTTCTCTATTCAATTTTGGTCATTAATTATTTCTTATTGACCATTTAATTATTCAAAATCGTGTGGTTTCATAATTTTACTTTTTTCACTATATTTATTCGACATGTCTATGGAAAGAGCTTACCAGCATACAGGGAAACCATTCCTGAATCCTTATCCTACGCGATCTACATATATTATTACTGTTAGGAGATGACGAGCGGTGTATAGTGGAACAGGCCTAAGAAGGCACTTCGCAGATCGGGTGAAATCGCTGCACTATTCTCGAAGTAAACGTTAAGGGGTGCGAGGAGGGCAAGTCTCAGGTAGCTGGCGATTCGGACGCAAAGTCAATGTTTGTGGAACTGTGTTATTTTCCGATATAAGCCACCTCTTATTCTACCACCCCGCACCGGGAACAAGTGCCTTCTTAGGGTTGTTCCACTATAGTGAGGGGCAGTGGAGTGAGGAAGGTGCATCAGTCGTGTCATCGTTGTCAGGGCAACAAGGGTACTAGCCCTGCCAAAAACATTCTTCACTGCGCACATGCACGATCAGTATCGCAGCGCGTAATTTCTTGCTTATATAGTAATCAATTATGATTATAGGTACCAAACAGTTTCATAACAGGCCTATAATAAGCCCTATACACTGTCATTGTCATTCAGGTGCATGTTTTTAGAATAGTCTGTAGTTTGAGTGACAGCCAATAGTAGCTATACCATTCGTGTACTCCGTACAGTGCTTTTTACACTGGGACTGGATAAGTACTATAATGACGCGTTATCTTGTTTTTGTTTCGGCTAAGTCAGTACAGTTAATATCGTAGTAATTTCATCAACTAATGAAAAATAAGTAAATTATACCCGGCCAGTAAATTCAATAAAATATTGAGTCCAACTAAATCCAATAACGGTGTAGTTTCAGTTAATTAAAAGTATCTGTAGCAATAAATTTATCTAGATTATTCCAGCAGGCCCACAGGGTTGGGATATCTGACTAGCGGGGAATATAATAATTTAATTTCCACACACATTGTATTGCTTGTAAATGTTGGAAATTTTATCTATAGTATAAACACACAATAATTGGATTATGTAATAAAAACTTCTCTTGGAGAATTTTATTGGTTAAGCGTCATTCAATAAGTCTCTGTCAGAGAAAATTTCTGTTGATTTTTAAAGTTATCCTGCGACGAAAATAACTGGTTCTTCTAAAGGGACTTTACAACTTTGTAAATTCATATGCATTTATTCAATTACTGTACGTCAGCCTTCAGTGGGTCCCCAGCCACGTCGGTCTTCCAGGCAACGAAAAAGCAGACGAAATGGCCAAAAAAGGAGCAAAGGAAGAGCAACCTGAGATTCTCCAAACCCTCCAAGCACCAAGAAGCCAAATTGATACCACCATATCTAGGTACACTAATAACCTCCTAAAAGGCTTAAGTATAGGCAAAATGTGGGAGAACCTTGTACCCCAGGGCACATGCCTGCTGATCTGAAGAGAAGTGAAGCTGTTGCAAGGTTCCGTCTGGAAACTGGGCACGACTACCTGCAGGCCCACCTATACCGCCTTGGCTTGGCTGACTCAGGGCGTTATTTGTACAGTTGGAGTGTATTTATTAACAATATTAATTTTAATGGGAATAGGAATATTGCGTTTGATTAGGAAAGCATAACTCGAACATTCAAGGTTGAACAAGAGATAAGAGGCCATTTTATTGTTACTTGCTTTACAGAATGAACTTTGTGCTCTCTGATTGTAATGTACACAAGATCAGTCAGAACTGCTTTTAGAGTTAGATACTAATTTAGACTAAATCCAGAATAGATATTCCTGTTTTATATGAATATTTTGATTTTGTTTTTTGTGTATTTTTAAATTTTTATTTTGGGCTTTATTATTTATTATTTTTGGTGGGAACAATCATCAATGAATTGGTTCAACATTAAGAAGACAAAAAAAAGGTTAAGAAAATAATATTAGTAGAAGGTAGTTTTATGAGGTAGATTATCGTTTTGTAAAGTGTTTGTAGGAATGAGTTAGGTTAGGTTAGGTTAGATTAGGTTAGGTTAGGTTAGGTTAGGTTAGGTTAGATTAGTTAGTTATAGGTTCAACACAAGGTATAAACTGTTTAGAAGGTCACTCACTTCCTGATAAGGTTTTATGAAGTACGTCAAAAGTTTTTACCTTACAAGATCTTAAAGTATCCTGAACGTTAATGTCTAATAAAAGATATAAAATTAACAATTTTGTAATTATATGAAATATGTAAACGGCTCTGTTAATACAAAAGGTGTAAGTGATTGGTAAAGTTGTAAAAAAAGTGAATATTAATAGAAAATTTTGAATACCAAATTTCAAATGGTTAAGGTTCTACTTTATACTATAGTTGGACTTACACATATAGATAGGAGTAATGGGGGGGGGGGGTGTAACTAATGTTGCGCGATTCATCTGTCTATGTAAAACAAGGAAAGACAAAATTCTGTGGTTCGCTCGATTGGAAAAATGAAGGTTATCGGCCCGGAATATCCCCGTAGGCCCTTATGATTGAGATATTTCGTCACAAATTGTGACGTCCACGTTTTTGAGGGTGTTTAAAAAGATGTTGAAGGCACGGATTTGATCAATTATTTATCACGAATTAACGGAAAGTTGGGTAACTTCCCGTTTGGATTCTGTCGGCGAATAAGTAGGATTAACGACAAATAATTTTGTTTGACGTTGTTATTCTGCAGTCGTAAAATTCGATCCGGGGCTTGATCAGGCCTATAATAGGATTTATAAAATCGGGCCAACCGGGTACGTGACTATCGCCAATCATAATTATATTGGGGGAGCCGGAATGTGAAGCAATGATTAGACATTTATTATGTGAATTTTAATATTTGAGGCTAGTAAATAAAATATTGATTTGATTAAGATTAAATACTGAAACTGCGAGGGGAGGGTAATTTCAATGGGATAAGGTTAATTTATAATTGCTAAATGGGAGGAGAAAAATGAATAATTGACTAAATAAGGTTATTTTAAATGTTGAATCTGAAATTTGCAAATTAATGATAGCAATATGAATAAGTACTGTATATTGTTAAATATTGTGATTAAATTATAAATTACTTACCATTTTTTGGCGGAAATAACTTAAAGACTCAACACAAACCCTGAATCATGGTTTTCTGATGTGAGAACTTGTTGATAAATATATATATTATATATATATATATATGAAAAAGTCTGTTTATAAATAGTTTTGGTACGCTGTGACGAGGAAAAAAAAAACAATTTTTTTTTTGTAAAACAATTTTAGACGCGAGTGATTTTAATGAAAGGAACAAACGAAATTTTGAGTCGCGAATTATGATCACGTTTAATTTTGAAAAATTAAAGAAATTGTAAGATTATTATTGATTAGTTATATAATAAAAATATTAATGATTTAGTCAGGGGAACACGATATAGAATTTTGAAAAAGGAAAAAGGCTGTCGTGGCACAGTAACATTTTTCCTCAAGTTACCTGCATTTGGAGTGAAAATTGGAAAATAGGCTATGAAAAAAAAATGGTTAATTTAATAGAAAAAAGAAAATTTACGGGATCTAACTATGTTTGCTACCATTTGAGACAATATTGCTACCATTGGGGTGTATGGCACCCGTTTTAACAATAATTAGTCCAACTTGTAAGCCTGTGGGTCCTTAATTTAATTAGCCATTTTTCTAATTAACACTCCAAGTCACTGATACACTAAGCCAGCTTATAATGAGTTAAACAATTAATATTATATATGCCCATCACTTCAAGTGATAACTGAAAAAAACTAAATTGGTTATAAACATCTCTTGCCTTCTAAATAGAAAGAAAATATGAGAAACTCTATTTTTGGACTGGAAAGAAAATAATGGCATTAATTCATGTTCTGTTTGATTATGTAAAAGATTTGTCACAAAGCAAAAAACCATCTTCATGTGGTTATTCATTCTAAGCTCAAGTCCATAATTTATATGAAACACCAAATAAATATGGAAATGCAGTCTTCTTGGTGTGTTAAAAAGCCAATCTGAAGGTTAGCGTTAGGGGGGGGGGGGATATTTTCAGCTGAGCAAATCAAAATATTTATAAATGAATCGCCAGATGAGATATTACTTTTAACAAAAGTAAGTTAAGCAAATTTCATTGGTCGGCTTTACCAAAATAGATTATGTAGGCTTAAGCTTTTTTAAATCCATACTTTCTAACAATGTAGACTGTCATAATAAAAGCTATAATTAATTGAAGCTTTGCCACGTCCATGATAACATCGAAGTCTAGAAAGAGGTGTATTTTTAGTGGGTTGTCAAATGGACATCCCTATATTAATAAATCATAAATCTATAATTATTTATAAATTTACAATAGTTTTTCAAATGTCAACAGGTTAATAGTTGGAATTATAGGAGCACGTGTAGACTAGAATTCCACCAATTAAAGTATGAGGACATAAAGTAATTTGTATTGTATTGTTTTGTATAATTTTTGTACATATTAATAAATGTTCTAGAAATTGATTAGGTTAATTGAGTACTTATGTATAATCAGGTGGAATTTCAAGTAAAACAATTTCCTATTTTCGTATCTCTATAATATATTATCTTTCTAAATTAGATAGAGTAGTATATGAAACTTTGTAGCCATTAATGCACTCGTGTTTAAGTTTTAGACACGAGCCCCCCGACCCGTGTCCGAGATTACTTCAAATTCGCCCGTTAATGGCTATCCAATATACCTACTACTATTAAAACATATTAATTTTAATCACATTATTTATTATATAAATGTCATTGCAAACCAAATCTATTACATAAACTATAGTTGCTTTATTCTACGTTTGAATTCAAGTTTAAACCATTCAATTTTCGTTCGTCAATGAACACCATGCTGAGAAGTGTCATTTGATATTTACAATGTTCTGGGCGATCATGCTTTCTTGCTCTTGTTCGGTTAGGACAACCTCATTTTCATCGTCCTTTAACAGAAGTATTTGTCATTAAGTATTGGTTTTACGGGAACTACCAAAAAGCCACGAATTTTTGGGCCGCTCTGACCCTACCGAATAGCCACGATCATTAGAGGGGATTAAGAAGGGTTCGTTTGCCAGCGCTGAAATGTCCGAAAAGCCACGACGGCTCAGCCAGGTAGCCGGCACCACCTCTGGGAAAAAGGGAATTCATAATTACCTATGACATAAACCATTTACTACTACACTTAGTAGTTTGTAAAATAAAAGTTTATTTTTTATGATACAAGCATACTACAGGCACTACAAGCATACTTCGTACTAAAGGTTCGCCAGTCCCAGACATTTAAAAAAAAAATTACCCTATTTTCGACTTTTACGTACTTCGAAATATCCAAAAACTACGTAAATTTGAAAACTGTGATCTTCAAAAATCAATTTTGAAACCTTATTTTACAGGAAAAATGATGAATAAATCATATATCCGTGTCGGGATAGAGAAAGCTACAACAAAAATAGATACTAATATTTATAGAATATACTCTTTCGGCAGTACAAGCATACTTCCTACTAAAGGTTCGATCGTGGCTTTTTGGACATTTCGTTCCTTGCGAGATGACCCTTCTTAATCCTCACTAATGATCGTGGCTATTTGGTAATTTCAGATGGACCGAAAAATTCGTGGCTTTTTGGTAACAGCCGGTTTTACTACTATAGAATCTATTGTAGAGGGTTTCTCAGAAGTAACTGTGCATTAAGTTCATTTAAAAACAGTAAGTTTAGGTGTAAACAGAGGTGAATTTGAACAGTTGTAATTATTGACTAAATATACAGCGTGGTTAAGGAAGTGACTCCTTATTGTTAAATGTTAGTTACTGTAAAGTCTGATTTGGTTCAATTTGTCAGCTGATTGTTGCTCCGGTAAATTCAATTACCATTGTAGATGCTGTAAAAATTAGTAAAGTGTGTGGTTATTAAGGCTGGTGTACTAAGTAAGGAAGAAATGTTTGAAATTGCGTCAAGACATGAAGCTGTTGTTCGAGTACAAAGGTGATGGAAAACAAAAAACGGAAGAAACGCATTTATTGATGCAAAGACAATCAAAAATTGTCACGAATGTTTGAAAATGGTAGTGCGAGATATAAAGGGCCTTCAACCACCGAAAACATGTCCAGGTTATGTTTAAGCATTGTCCAAAGAAGTCAGTAAGGCAGGGAGCAAGGGAAAGCAGACTTGGACACAGTACGTCTATTTATAAAGTATAATGTGTTGCCTTGGACTGTTTAATATATAATATAGTTAATTACCTTAGAGGTTGTCCTCAGTCCGTATTATAGTTATGGCTACAGCGCTGTTTCGCCGAACACTGTCGGCTTCGTCAGGCCCGCACTAACACATAAACACGTAACACAACACAACACTAACACATATAAAATCAGAGTATGACTAGTCGTATATAAATAATAAAATTGTTCCTGGCCTCATTATAAGGTCTTACTTGTCCAGCTGCAGGTATGGTGTGTTACGTGTTTATGTGTTAGTGCGGGCCTGACGAAGCCGACAGTGTTCGGCGAAACAGCGCTGTAGCCATAACTATAATACGGACTGAGGACAACCTCTAAGGTAATTAATTATACACTACGTCAGACTTTGGAAACCAAAATAAGCGCCACAATTATTTGATGAGGACTGTGACCTTCAGTTTTGTGAGGTAATATTGACTTGGGAGAAAGAATACTCAATTTTTTAAAAACATTTTATGTTTGGACTTGACTGCCTTTTAGAGGATTTGTGAATAGAGACAATTGTTACTACTGGGCAGCATTGAAGTCGGGCAGATCATTTTGTAATGAAAGATTGCAAACAAAGCCTAAGCTGGTTTGACGGCAGATCGACCGTTTACTAGGACCGTTTATTCTCCATGATACCAAAAATGGTAACAGATATTTGAATATTCTACAAACATTTCTGTGAGCAGAAGTTACAGTTTGGGATAATTGTTTTTATGGAAGACTCTTTTTATGTACTAACTCTTCTAGAATGGCTTTATGAATATTTTCCGGAGAAGTAGATTGGAAGGGGTGGTGTAAAGAATTAGGATAGTTTTAGTTAGAAATAGAGTCCAAGTTTTTTTTGTAGAAATTATAATGACAACAATTTTGTGACAGATCTGGAAAACTGACGAAATTGCTTACCTTGTAAGCAAGGCAGACGTCATTGATGCTGCAATGATATATAAACCATTGGGTGGGAGGGAAAGTGGTCAGTAGGCCAAGATTGATCAAGGGAAGGTGCTGCAGGAATTCGTGAAGATAGCCAGATGGATTTGGCGAATAAGAGTTTTCTGGGAGAATTGAGACTTCGGACGAGCGACCACAAAATTGCAAACAGGGTGAGCAAACATCGTGTATTAAGAAACTAAACTTGTAATTATTTCAGAGTCGGATCAACTATAACGTTGAATCAGATCTGTGTCACAGCAATTACAGTCATTCTGAATTAATAATAATAATAAGAAGATGGTAATAAGATAGAAGATAGTTATTCTTGTTAATGAAGGTTAATTGAGTGATGAACCATTCGATATTATTGAAAATAAAGAACTCAGGCAGTTTAAAGGATGGAATCCTAACAATGGCCTACATCTAAAGCCCCGATTCGACAAAGCTTGCTTCTCTTTGTGAGGATAGGCGAAAGAAAAAGTTTACGGAAGGTAGTCGATGGCACTTCAAGATTTGTAAGTTGTGATAAGAGATGTTCTTAGTAACATTCAGTTAAATTTTGTTTCTAAATCTGTTGAAAATGATGATAAAAGGTAAAGAAATGCGTTGACAATAATGTAAATGGTATTAACCACTCTTTAAAAGATGTAGTTTGATTTGTTTTTCAAACCCCCATGAATTGAAATTCTCATTCAATATTGAGAAAAATAGTGAACTACTTTTCAGCCACCCTGTATGAGTATATCTACCTTAATGTTATTTTATCTAAATGTAATTATTTATTTGTGCTCAATTATGTTTGTTCTTGCATTAGTGCAGAGTTACTTTTAAGACACCACATATAAAGATGAGTGTTTTAATTACTACGAAGATTTACGTTTGTTTTTTAACGTCTTACATTCGGTTAATACAACAACTGATTAGTAATTATGGTTAAATAGTAAACAAATTGGTGAAAATTACCTTATCAGTTGGAATGTTCGTGTTAAACTTAGTTAAATCCATTAAATTATCAGTAAATTTCGAATTGTGTGTTTTTTTTAAAATTGTAAAGCAGGTCGATTCACATTTTGAGTAAAAGATTAATTTCGCTGTTTCAAGATAGACTACTTTTATAAAAAAATAGATGAAACTTAATTTTTACATTAGAAAGTAAAAAAAAAAAAAAAAAAATAGAAAAAAGTCAAAATTAGAAAGTAGTATTTTAACTTTTTTTAATTTCTGTTAAATTTGACTGGTTTGTAAATTGAATTTGATTAATAAACTTGATTTCTACAACGAGCTGAAACGGACAAAACTTCAAACATCAAAAGATGTTAACACTAACAACTGAAGTAGAGTAAACAAATTAAAAAATAGCTTTTGTTCAAACGGTTCAAAAGGAAAAGCAATGCTGTTAGAAGTTTTCATTAGTTTTGTAGATGGAATTTAAATAACCTAATATTAATCCAAAAATATATTGTCTCAACAAAAGTAGATTAATAATTCTTCAAACGACATAGAACTTTCTCAATTTCTTGTAAATTGAAAAGTAAAAGGAATACATAACATAAATATTCTAATTATAGTTAAACTTACAATATACCATAGTAATATTCTAGATTCACTTACATTTGCATTAACATATAAACTACTTTGTACTTGTAACTCAGGATTTGGCGGCAACTTTTGACGGTATTCTATAAACAAAAAATAATTTGATTAAACCATTCTTGTATTAATAATTAATTTATTGTATGTTTATAATTACGGGATGATTAATTGACTGGGGGAATTTAATTAGGAGGTTTGAGTGTTAAGCCAAATTAAAACAGAGTGTAGTAAAATAGTATAATATTGTGTTGCTAGGAAACGAATCAAATCCATTTTAGAGCAGCTCAGAAACGAAGGCGAAAGAAATCAGAACTTTTAGAATACGTAGATGAAGGTAGATTGAGTACACCTGGATAGATAACCAGAGACTGGTATTGAATCCTGCAAGAAGCAGGATTGTTGGATGGTTTAGAAGTACATGGAGGAAGGCCCTGAGAGAGGAGTTGAGAGGGACTGGTAAGATGTGAGAGTTCCAGAGAGATGTCTCTAATTGGTTGCGGTGGAGAGGACCAAAGGAGGGTTTATGTTAAAGGAGGAACAAAAGAAGGGCCCTATGTTTCAGGAGGGAAAAGGACTGAAGTAAGTAAATGACAGTTTACTATACTGAAATTTAACACTATAAGCCAGCTTTAACTAGGTAACCTTACTTGGCAGTTTAGTAATATTTAAGCAGGATTCTGACGAACCTATTAATGTTTGTTTCTGTAGCTTTACAAGGCGTTTTTTCATGTGGTTTATTTTAAATGAATGAACATTTTGTTGTTATTTGCACAAATTATGAAAATCAATTTTATTACATTTTTATATTAAATTTTTTTAAACACCTATAGCCGTTTCTGGCATTAGTCATAAGCCACACCACAATCGCTACTAATACATAATTTGATGTATTGGACCTACTCAGCTGTTTTAACTGTGCATTGTTATATTGGTTACTATGGCAACTTGATTTTTATGTAAAATCACAAAATCAAGTTAAAACGCTTTCAAAATTGTTTCACATTGGTCCATGCTTGGTATAACCTATTTCGGTGCTGAATTATAAAAGTAATGTAACTAATTAACTGTCTTAAGTATCCACTACTTTTGGATTGATATGATAACTAAATTCGCATGTAAAATCAATTTTAAAACACTTTTCAAATTGTTTCATATTGGTCTAAACTATCTTTGCTCTCTAAATAACTCCTCCGCTCCCACTCGACCTACAGAGATGGGGATGGTCTCATTGGAAATTTAGGGTCTGAGGATTAATAGTATGTATACAGGGTGACCCGGAACTCTCTGTTACATTTCATAAAAAATTGTTCCTTAGGTCGAGACAAATATATTTCACAATATAAACATGTGTCTCCGGTGACTAGTTTTCCGTCTGTCGGTCTGTATGTGTTTTTTTTTACAAAGGATTTTATAACTCAAGATTTATTTAAGATAGAAACTTAAAATACAATACATGCCTAAAACATTGTTTAACCAGCACATATGAGACGCTGCGTATCATTAATCAGCTGTTTTATGTCCACTTCATGTTAAAAATGAATCAGCTATTTTATTAGTAAAGCATTGTTGGGTGAGGTTAGGTTAGGTTAAGTTAGGTTAGGTTAGGTTTCATTCTTGCAAAATGAAAATTACATTGATTAGCAAGAATTGTCACAACTTAGCTGTTTATTATTCGATTTTAGTAAATAAGGTGTCATTCGATTTGTCTTTTAATTGTGCATTTTTACTTATCTTAATAATGTTTTATAGCTAACGGTTTTCGTAGAATTTGACACAAAAACATTTAAACAGCCGCCATTTTGAAATGGATTTAGATCCAGCAACGAAATTTTATACACTTATTATACCTATTAAGGTACATATTTATAACAAATTTTAAGTTTCTATCTTAAATAAATCTTGAGATCCTTTGTTAAAAACACATACAGACCGACAGACGGAAAACTAGTCACCGGAGACCCATGTTTATATTGTGAAATATGTTTGTCTCGACCTAAGGAACATTTTTTTATGAAATGTTCCAGAGAGTTCCGGGACACCCTGTAGAACGCACGTTGAACGGTGTCGCGAAAAAAGCACACAGCCCGCCAGGTTGATGTTTGTCGAGGGTGGGACAAAGATTTTAGGGTAGGATTTGACTTACAACCTAACCAAACCTAACCTAACCTAACCTAACCTAAGCTTACCTGACCTGACCTAAACTGAAGCTGCTATTTTTATCTCCATATGTAGGCTATATTATTAAAATTTAAAACTACTGTTAAATATTGGTTATAAGTCAGTTCCACTGTCAGTAAATTTTATGTAAACAGTAAAAATTGATTTGTTGCTAAGTCAAATCTTTCTAGTCACCACCGAGGCGGGGGCTTTCGGTGTTGTACGCTTTTTCCGCCTGTCAAATTTTGTTTCCTCAAGGGTTGACCCTTGTCTCACCTTCGTCAAATATCAACCTGTCAGGCTGTGCGCTTTTTTCGCGTATTCCATTCAACTTCTGATTTCGTTAACGAATTCATCGACGATTACGTTATTGGTCGACGCTTATGGGCACCAAGATCTCCAAATTTCTTTCTTTGGAGTTACCTCAAAGAAAAAGCTTACACCAACAAGAACACTTGAACAACTGAAGGTCAATATTGAACAAGCTGTATTAAATATCCAGGCTCAAACTCTGAAAAAAGTTCCAAGATAAGCAGTAAAAAGGTTAGAAATTCACGAAGATGGTGGTCGCTTCCAACATTTAATCTAGAATTTAAGGTAATAGATAAATTGGTAATAAAATAATTTTTTTAATAACTTACACATATATTTATTTATACATATCTACTAACTTGAAGCTAAGATAGATAGATGGGTTGAGTTTTATATGGGACAGCGTATATATAAGAATAGTTTGTACGTTTATTTACCTGCTGTTCTTCTTCTCAGCCTATCACGTCTAATAGTGTAAATAACTTGGTCAGTCTGTGCGTCTGAATCTCTACCTGTTAAAACAAAATTTTTAAACATATTTAGTTAACAGAATAGAAAATAGAGGTGTCCATGAAACACTTTATTATGATCATTATTATTATGTCAAATTGGAATAAAATCAGAAGATCTATATAACTTTGATCGAGAAATGTTAAAAGGCAATCATTTATGGTTTTCTTTCCTTTTCTAAATCATCTGATATTATTCTATTGAAAGTGTTTTAGTAGTTTTCGATGATCATCAACCAGAGATGGTTTGACGCCGTTTTTTATTAAAAAAAAAAATGATTTGCCTGAAATATTATTTTACACTATCTGATGGCCCCAGTACCACCTGGGGATAGTTTTATAAATATTTTTTTTAGCACAACCCTAATGTTGGTGCTATGGAAATACATTATGCCCAAATACAGCAACACACCAATTTTGATCAAAAAGGTCGCATGGGCGCATCCGAACTGAGCAACCTTTTTTTATGATCATAAAGGGTCAAAGAAGGGTACACTAATCCCAACAACCGAACTGAGCAACTTGCCCCTCAGGTAGACAAGCGGAGGGCAAGTAAGTCCGTGCAAAGAACCATCCTCAGTGCAAAGAATCGGGAGGAAATCCATGTCAAATGCCATTAAAAGAAAAACAAAGGACGATATTGACAGAAACCTAACCTAACCTAACCCATCAAAGCTGGCAAAAAGTAAAATAGCTTTTTTACTTTTTACGAAACTGGGTCTTAACCTGATTTATAGTATTTTGTAGTTGATAAGAATAGGTTTGTATGATAACTGTTAAATAATTTCTTTACATTCCAAAATCTGTCAGGCGTGCGTCACAGGTCTGCCGCTAGTTGCTCAGTTCGGACGTTGGTGGTGAGAACCCTTTTTGGCATGTTGCTCAGTTCGGATGTTGCTTATTACCTGATCAGGTAAAAGTTGCTCAGTTCGGACGAGCAGGGACGCAAAAATAACAAAGGCATGTTACTTGTTTTAGGGGTAAGAAACACCCTTGGAGTGTAACATTTTCAAAAAATTCTTAGTACGCGTTTACAGACCTACCACAAACCATGTTAAAAAAAAATCATAGCTCTAGGCTTCTTGGATCCAGAGATTTTGTGATCAGTCTGTGGGTTTTGACTTTTATGTATATAGAAAGCTGATGGTCTAATTATTAAAAAAAAAACCTTGACTGGCGCTGTTTAAGAACTAAATTTATCAAATACAATTTACACATTTGACGAGTTTGTAGCACTGGAGAAACCTGTATAGACTCTATTTAAATATATACAGGGTGTTTAAAAAACATTTCAGGAATTCAGTAGCTTATTCTTCACATCAAAACCAATGAAAAAGTGTATGTAAATACAATTCCTTAAAATGCTTAGCTTTCTATCTAGCTGCCATTTTGTGATTAAAAAAAAAAAAAATATATATATATATATATATATATATATATATATATATATATATATATATATATCTTTTAATCGGTAAATGATATGGAGTTGACATTTCCCCTACTTAGTGTAATACAGACACAATTTGAGAATAATAATTAACCGATTTCATTTACTTATTTAAAACTGGCGGGTAATTTAAACTTTTCAACCTTGAATATCTCAGAAACCGTTACGTTTACAAACTATTAACAAAAGAGAAAATATTCTCTTATTTTAACGTCAAAACAAAATGGATGTTTTAATCTTTCTATAGCTTAAATGATAACTGATTTATCGACAAAAAGCTGAAAAGATTAATTTTTGCTAATTGTCTAAAACACAGAAGATTAGCCTAGAATAAAATTTGAGGAGGTAAAATAATTTTAACCTCTAGGATTTGCATCCTTTTGACATCAGAATCGGAATCAGCGATCCAAAAAAACATAGAAGATGGCATGTAAGTCCAGAAATGACATCAATTTATAAAGATATTCCCTTTTTTTTTCAAGCTATGTTCAATCGTTCAGCGTTCTAATTGTTTATAAGTCATTAATAAACAAATTATTGAGTTGCCCCTCAATAAACTGTTTTCAACTTTGATCTAAACATTCTAACGAACAAAATGAGGTATCACATAAGTAAATCCTTGTAGACACTCTGGATCTGAATAGACTGCCTTTATTGGCGTGACTATATACGTGTTTGAAATTAACTAATAGATACTTAGCCTTATACATTACTTCGCTTGGCTCACTTAGTTTTCTCTACTTACGATTTGCAGACTGTGTCATGAGTAACCTCTGTATATTCATTCCGCCACTGCGTTCCTGATTAGGATCTCTGATTACTATAGCGGTGGAAGTACTATGGAATTCTGAAACAAATATAAGTTATCTTATTTAAATATTAATTATAAAGAGTCATTTCCTATTGAAACAGTTAATAATAAAATATTAAAAATAAACTTTTTCGACAAAATGTTAACTTATGAAAAACTGACAGGGGTCTAAACAAAAAACTTGGATTTTCTTATAGTTGGTAAAGGGTTTTTGTCTGTTCCACATAATACTTCAGCAGATATCAGTTTTAGATACTATTTATTGCCGAAAATAAAAAAAAATAACCTATTTTGAAATATGTTAACTCGTGAAAAACGGAAAGGGGTATAAACAAAATAAAAGTTGGATTTTTCTATAGTTTGCAAAGGGTTTTTTTGCCAAACTATTCCATATTTTCTCTTGTAGTTTTCAACTTTATATTATGATATAGGGGCAAAAACTTGTAAAAATAATCTTTCTTAAAAATGTTGACATTGGGAAAAAGGTAAGTCTATAAAAGGAAACTTCCATTTAATACATAGTAGGGATAATTTCATAATTATTCCATAATATACTTCAGTTGATTTTGACCCTAATTTTGATTGTAGAAGCGAAAACTTTAAAATTAAGGGTGTAAAAATTCCACAGTGTTTACTGTGATACCATGCTATACCGGATCCTTATGTGACACAGCCTGTCTGAGCCATAACTATTAGTGCTGTGTCCGTTAACGGGTAACAGCTAACCGTCAACGCTCAACGCAGTTGACGAAGAAGATCAATAACTGCTAACGTTGATCAACTGCTTAGTGTTTGCAGGTGACGCATCAGTGGTTGTTTGTTAGCGCCAGCGGCCCACACGATGCGCGCGCACACAGCTACACATACTCCTCTCAGTCGCCTGTTAGTTTAGATGAGCAACTAAAGCGAATCAATTAACGTCAACGTTTATTCATCAACGAATCAAACGTATGTTTCTGCTGTAGCCTACTATTTTACTGTTTGTTTTTTACTAATCTAAAACTGTATAAAACGACGACTGGATAATACGAAAATAGTGTGGTGTAAATAACTTTAGTTTTAGCTGATAAAAGCTGTTAACTGACTGTTTAAATATTT
>CAUPSG010000372.1:0-37170 GCA_963513935.1 Aphrophora alni
CTCTCCGATGAGTATGAGATATAGTCGATAGAATTGAAGCCAGATATTATGTTGTTTGTTCAAAAGTTTCGTTGATAACATAAAGTTGGAGAACAGTTTGGAGTGATACTTGTGGAATATTTGGAAGATAAAAGGAAACTTCTCTTAAATAATGGAGACAACACAGAGTATTATTCATTATGTAAAATAGATTTCTGTCATGGCAGTTGTTATCTTACTTTAAACAAGATAAGTTGACGTGGCATCAGTTTTACATACGTAGTTAATTCACACAGAGATTCTTCTAATTACAAAATTATCAACTTCACACTGTATTAGAATATTTTGTACAGACTCTAAAATACAGCAGGTAAGGGCATCGATAAAATAAAGTGAGATATTTGTGTAATGTATATTTTAAATTATCCGTTTTAAATTATGAAGTAAGCATATTATCCTAATATCTGTAAGAAAAATTAAATCAACTAATTTAAGAGAAACAACTTATTGCCTAACTAAGACTTTTTTGTTATATCAAAATAGTTTATCGTAATTAATAATATTTGTTGTTACTAATTACAGGTAAATTACAAGTAAAACTAGATTGAAATTTCTCTACCAGTCTAAATTAATGACTGGCTGAAATAGAGTTATTTAATGTCATTAAAAGAAAACAAATATTTGGAGATTGATAGAAAGTGAAACATTCATAGAAATATATTTCATTATAACCATTACAAGTATATTATTGGTAAGTAATTGTGTATACAATAAATATCTACGTATACGATAACTGAAAAAATCCCTAAGACTAAGGAAGTCGGGAAAAAACGAATTTCAACCAAGTCCCATCAAGGTTGGATTCTTTGACTAATAAAAAAGAAATTCCACTGATGAATGATTTCACCAGAATATGTGGTTAGTCTAATGTCGAATTTGTCTAGATGTTTTTTAAGTATTATTGCAACCAAGACTAGAATAAAATTTGCATTAGCTATACATTTATATGGGTTCCAGTATCCAATTTGAAATTTATGTTCGTACCTTTAATTTTAAATGCAGCCTTCTAATTTTTTCATGGAAAAATAGACTTATTCAATGACTTATTATCTGTATCCGGCAGAGAACTATTACCTTATAAATATAGGGCACTTAAAAAAGTTACAAAATTTCAAAATTATTATTTAAAATACTACTTACTTCCTCTTGAACTTCATGAACAAGTTTTATTACAGTGACTACGTTTGGAATTTTTTTTAAATATACAATTACTAGCTAAATGATTTTGTTTTGTAAACTACACATTTTTGTATGCTAGACATTTTATAATTGAATGAGAATAACGACACATAAATTCACGTGACACATTACGACTCTTACATATTATGTTGATGAGGACTAAATTGAATGCATATTCTGATATCTTCAACATTTTAGGTCTAAATTTTAGCTCGACTGTGTGAAACATTCGTCTATCGGTGAAAATTGATCTTATAAACTAATTTTCACTTGGTCCTATTCTTTGAACTTGTTGAAATTTCTACAGCCCAAAGTATTATCCGATGTTAAATCATGACCAAGTATCGTACGTCAGTCACATTGAGTAACAATTTATATACCACATACCTATATACCATATAATCTAACTTTTATATTACCAAATTCACTTATATTTGTAGATTGTTTATAAATTCCGTTGTAAAATTGCCAATTGTCATGTTAGATTTTAAACTGGTTATGAAAAATTTATGTCTTTCTTGTGTCACGTTTATTAGGAAAAGAGAATTGAAATTTAGAATTCCTTGTAAAGTCTCACACTTTGCTGGAAATATAACACAAAACTTATTTCAATAGCATGTTCCCCATTTACATGAATCAATAAATCACTATTACGTTTTAAGGTTGATCTTTCACCTCCAATGGTTTGTAGATACTACACAAAACGCCTTATCTATACTTTCCAATTATTTGATACTTTACCGTCAAAGTTAAGACTTTCAGGCGGTCTAATTATTGACTACATGATGATCTTTGTAGTTTGAAAGTAATGCACTTTAATATTCAGACAGCGCCATGTTCTTCTTCCGTGGATTCCCATTTTAAAAGAAAAAATTGATCTAATTTAAGGGTTATCGAATTTTAGGAGTAAAATTTTCAAAATAAAATTGTATCCGTTAACGAGTATTAGGGTTTACTATTTCAAATTATGAATACCATCTTTGATAGGTCTATATTATTTCAATGAAGAAATTAACTTTTTTAATATTTATATGTTCGGAAATTTGAATATAACCCAAAAGGCTGGACCAATTTTGATGCTGTTTTCTCTGATCTGATTCTGCATCACAAAGTTTCTTTTATTAAATTTATTGTTTTTAAACCCCGAATAAAAGTTATTTAATGAACAATAAGCTTTGAAAATGTATATTATTTTATCACTATATGACATATTGTTAAGTTTACAGGATTTGAACCAACTACATTTTTTTTGTACCAATGTTGCTATTTGTAAACGTTTTAGGTTTGTCGACTAAAAGGATATATCATAAAGACTTATAGTGTAATTGAAATATTGAAAAGAAACATTTAAAACTCAATCCTGGTTTAGATGTTTGCTTATTTGGAATCATTATTGATTTTGAATAAATTCAGGCTTCCAATATTTATGTTATGTCTAGTTGTATGTAGTAATAATATGTCTGTTTTGTTGTAAAAACTAAATGATTGATGTGCTTACTTCTACGAGAAACAATTTTATCATCAAATCGTAACAATGTTTTGAATTTAATACAATAGCTTATGGTAGAAAGGGAGTAAGTAAAGCACGTTGAACATTCTGAACTTGTGTCTTAGTATATAATTTTATTTTAGAATGTCATGTTTTCAAAAAAATATCTTTAACATTAAATTTTAAAAGCATAAAAAGCCTACTTCAGAAGAAATAAAACTCTGAAAACGTGTTTAATTAAAAATATATAAAACTATAAGAAAAAATGTTATGCTATTCAGAAAATAAAATGTTAAGGCAGGCTAGTTTATGATTTGGTAAAATCCTAATGATAAAGAAATTATTACGAAACAAACTATTATTTGTTTTTATATCAATTGTATTTCCTATTCAGAAAATAAAATTCAAAAATTTAATGAATTGAAACAAAAGTTCTTTTTTAAAAATAAATATCAGTTTTAGAATGAAAACGTAGATAACAGCAAATGTGTTTTAAAATACAACTGTATTATACATAAAGAAGTAAGATAATATAGTTATACTCAAAAATATCTTTAAAATGGCTGAACATGAAAAGTTCGTTTTTGTATATTTTTATAAGATATTACATTCAGTTTGGATAATTTCAAATTAATAAATATGTTACAAAAGATAAAGAAGAAATAAAATAATATTAATTTCTTGTGTGATTTACATTGAAACAAAGAAAGATTTTTAACACAAAAATACTGTATGCGATACAATAAGTAGTTTTCTTTAAGTTTTAAATAAGTAATTTTAAAGATTGTAAATTACTTATTTTGACTTTGGCTATGATTATTTTCGTGAAGGAGTAGGAAAAAGTGGACTTTTTATTAAATGTACATAGGCCTAGTTTATGAAAAAATCTTCCACAATAATAATTATTTTACATTTTGTATTCAGGAAACATATTCAAATGTACGATTGTATTGAAAAGTACATTTCGTTTCTTTAGTATTCAAACAATAATATTTATCTCTTATATAAATTTCTGTAAGGGACTGCTTAAAAATGACGTTCAGTGAAAATGGCATATTTATATACAAAGCATGTGAGATGACATTTACTACAAATAAATTGTCTAAAGTCCTGGAACAATGTCAGTGTTGATTAGTTGACAAAGTTCGTTTGGTCTTGACCTACATTGGACAGGTGTTTCCGCTAGCGTGCAAACATTACCATCACTCAAACAACCTTTGTTGAGTCTTCGTGTTTAATTTAAATATAATATCTCTTATGTCGCTATCGCAACGATAAAAATTGACTTGAGAATTTAAAAATCAAATATCTCAATTATTGGAATTAGTGGATGTAATACTTGCCGCCATTAAAAATTAAACTTTCAGTCAAAATCAAATTAAATAATAATTATTAGGAAATATATTATATAGTTTCTGTAAAGTTTATTGTCATGTATTTAAACGGGTGCTCTATAGTTATAATATAAGGTATTAATTTGTTTCTATATAATTAAAACCCACGTAAATATGTGTTGTAGTTGAGTGTCTATGTGAACACGCATTTGTGTATGATTATCGTTTGTCTATATGTCTATGTTTCTTTGTGTAAATGCCCGCATGCAAGTGTATTTTCATATTCTTTTGTTTATGAGTGTGTTCTTTTTATATACTTGCATTCTTCTAACGAATATATACTAATAAATCTGTAGAGGGTCTATGTTGGTAATCTCATAACTTTAAAACTATTAAACCGATTTTAATGAGAATTGGTAACACCTTATTCTCCAATCTTTAGTAGGTTTTAACAATGATTTTTTTTTTTCTGTTTATCAACTAGAACTTTAGTTATGTGAATAAATAGGGTTTACTATGAGGAAATGGCAGCCGTAAAAGACGATCTTTATTCTCGGTAATCACAACATCTATTGGACTGATATCAATGAAAGTTGTCAAGTTTACAGTAGTTTATGTAGACGGTTTTAGACTTCATTTTACATTGATATCTTAAAAATAAGCTGAGTTATTACAAAAATAATAAATCTGTTGCAGTAAACGTTCGTACATTTGCAGTAAATCAGTCGGCAACTACGCTATGATTCTTTGTTTGAACAAATCTAATGTGCCAAAAATACATGTGTATAAAGAGAGTTCTTCTAATCTTCTTCACTATTTCAAACTGAGCAGATTTTGAAACAATTGGTAACAATCTATACTAATAAATCTATCTCTTTGGCGTTCAGACAGCGAGTTTTGTTAACTCGCTGTCTGAACGCCAAGAGATAGATTTATTATACAAATTTAATTATAGTTGCAAACATTATAATAATGTACATTTACAGCAGTTGATTAGGTCAATCAGCTTCTATAATTCAACATCAAGCTAGGTTAGACCAATGTGTAACATTTTTAAAGTGTCTATTAACTTATTTCGGTAGCTCTCACTGCTAATCTTGGGAAATCATATCTCTGGGAGTTCCCATGGATCAAGATTGGTTTCTATACTGTTTTTTGGTTTATGTAAGTGATCTGATTAACCATATTAGGAAGCAAAAACTGTCCTGTTTGATGTGACCACTATAACAGTTTTTGGGAAGGATATTGTTGACTTAGACGAATCTGTCACTACAACATTAAATATGGGAGAATATTGGTTCTTTTCAAATGTTTTAAAATTTAATACAAATATAACTCATTTAATTCAATTCCGTTGTAAATTGTTACAAAAATAAAATTAGAATAATAGATAAAAAAATATATAAATTTTGACTTTTGTGTTTTGGAAGCTGGCCCAATTTGAAACAGGTTAAAATTTTGGTTGTTTAACCATATTTGTAAAAAATATTGTGTACAATATTTGTTTATATTATGTGTTTATAATTGTCATACCAACAACGTATACCTTATAACCAATGAACCATTATTACTGTGGATTACACCATCATTCAATGTTTATAATGCCAAAAATGTAAACTGACGAGTTTGGGAGAATTATCTTGAAATGTACACCTTAATATAGTATAGAATAGAATTAAAAAGTTGGATTTCTTAATTGTAATTATATTAGACCTTTCCCATATCTACTGTAGTAAGGAACGATTTATGTTACGAAAATTGTGTTATAGCGTTTTAAAAATGTTCAACATTTGGAGCATTTAACATATAATTAGAAATGATTTGCTGTTGGGGTTGTACTCTATATGTGGCAAGTTTTTCCAACATTATCACGAGAATAAGGGATGAAACCTTACGTTTAATTACCTGTAATTACCGCACGAAAAGACAAACTATTAAAATAATGGCTTATAGTATAAGGTAGAGGCGAAAATTATTTGTCACAAATTATTTCAAAGGTGGATGTTCAACATTTTCAAAATTAGAAGAAATGAAAAGGCTATGGTTTGAAGAATATGATTAAATTTGGTCACCATTACTTTAAGGGTGGGAAATAGTTTAAAACCTATAAAAGTGTACCATAACCAACTGTTCTTTGAAAGGTCACGTCATGACCGATTAGGTTTTAAAATGATATTGGTTTTTACGTGAGGTATTTGAAAGTCATGTTTTTCTAAAATCTACAATTCAAATATGCACTCTTTTCAAGTGTAATGTTTGACAAGATGGGGAGTACGCATATATATAATACACTACTTACAATGAGAAGACAATATCATGATTTCCAATCTCTTTCTAACAATTAACTGCAATCCATTGACCTAAATAGCCTAAGTACATTGTCTCCAGGACTGAAATTAGAAACCTTGTAAGATAGAATTTAAATGGCATTGTAACGTTCAAAGTTAAATGGTTTTGCTGGAGTTGCGCTTAATGTTCGTAGAATCTCTAAATTTAGGAAATGGCCATAATTATAGCTAGAGTATATGTAACTCTGAGTACAAGTGTTGAGTAGAAATTATTGAGCATATAAATTAATCACTCATACTTTGCTAAGTATAAAAATATGGGATTGTGTAAGGATATTTCAGAGCAAAATTTAATCAAAATATTTACTATAATTTTGGAAAAATAACAAATATTTAAGGAAGTAACCTTCAGTAACAGAGAAAAGATAGTTATGTGCATTCTCATTAACAAACTTGAGATACAAGTTTAAACGTCTGCGAGGTCTACTAGGTTAAACGATTTTCATTAAAAATTACATTAAAAAAAACCCCCTCTATTTATTATATACTCAGGTACCCAAAGCTTTATCTCAAATAGATTTTGTTTGCCATAACAATTTTTTTTTAATTACACTTGCTTCACTCGTGATGAATACTCCTTGAGTCGCTACTCTAGTGTTACTGTACTAGGGCAGAGCTTACAGCAGGGTTTCGTTTTCATCATAACCTATTACTTGACAATATAAAAAAAAAAATTCAATAAATTAAAAAAAAATTGGCCTAATTTTGTTATCATGGTGAAAGTAATGATGACCAACGAAATAACAAATTTTCACCAATGAAGCCAATATTGAATTATAATTGATTTAATTTAAGTTCATCTAACTTTCGGCATAAGGATAGTATTTTGTAACTATTTTAACAATAAAAATTCCATGACCTTATTCATTATTTAGGGAGTATACGAGTATAAATAAACAACGGAAACTTCTGGTTTTCTCAACCAAATGTTTCTTTGTCTAATGAATCTTACTGCTAGAGGAACTTATTAAAGCCAAGGAAGTCCTAAGACTATGCCATTGAGAACAATGGAAATTGAAATTATTTCAGTCTAATTCTTGTTTTCTTCTTCCGACATGCACTCCGTTTCCGCCTCCTTCACCACCCATTGAATCGATATCCACGAAAAAAAAAATAAAATGTGCAACGCTGCAAATATATGTACTTTTAAAATGAAACCATCTACAAGTTAATAAGAACTAAAATATGAATACTTTGAAGTAAATGCGTTTTTTTCCCTACGCCATAAGCTAGAACCCTAAAAGAAATGCGTAACAATTATTGTCGATAGTATATTATAATTATTGAAATTAGGAAACTTTTTATTTTTTCTTTAATTTGAAACTGTAACTATCATCAAATAATAATTTTTTTTTCACTTTCAGTACAAAGATTAAATAGATTTTAATAGTACTTTTACATATATAATTAAATAATGTATGTTATTGTTATTCTTTGAAATTGAGATTCCATATACATGAAAGTAAACTGCTCAAGTAACGAGTAAAGGTACAGTTTTAGTTTCTCTGTAGACCAATACCTGATGTCATTGCAAATAATTGACATGCTCCAACAGTCATAAATTACAGTATAAGAGCTAACTCTCCATCAGCGATTATATTAAGAGTCCAGTTAGGTAATTTATACTACACTTAAAATACTTTTCGTTTTTTTTCCCCAGTTGTGGTATAGCTCCAAACTAGATAGTAAAGTACTTCAACTTGCAGATGAAATAACTACGATATTACACGCACTAAATCTACTGATACTTGAATAATGTTCAACTGACAGCAACGAAAATTATAGTTACAGAATAAAAAGATAAAAGCTATAGTTGTGAAACACTACTCAATCATGAAACTGAGACCGATTTTGAGTTATCCCATCTTGTATATTTTATATTTGGTTAGATTTTTAATTAATATCCTTAGTTTCATATTGTTAGCAACTATTCTCGATTAAAGAACTCCTAAGAAACATACAAATAAAAACCTCTTAATAATGCTGAGAAAATGTAAAGTGAAACTGAACATTGAGACACCTCTGCAGTACACATGTCGCATACACAGTTTAAAGCCTACCTTCCCTAAATTATTAACTACGCCATTGTTAATCCAGACTTTTGTCCCAATTTCTGAAAGTTATTTTTAAAAGTAACAGTTTATTAATTTATTGTAATTACAGTGAGTTAATTACATGAACGTTAAAAATGATGTATAATCCTATATTCCTTTTTTTACAGAGAATTTGTTAAACTTCTAATAGATACTTCCTGATGTTTCTATTGCAACTTGTTAGAAATTATGATTGTTTTAGTTAGAAATAGAGTCTAACTTCTTTTTAAGAAACCAGAAAAAAATTATTATTGTGACAGGCATGGAAAACTGAAAAGTTTGCTTACATTGCAAGTTTATATACATTGCTACAATGATATATAAACCCTTGGATGCGAGGAAATTTGGTCAGTGGACCAAGATTGATCAAGTGGAGGTGCTGGTGGAATTATTGAAGATAGCCAGACGGACTTTACGAGTAAGATCTTTGGGTAAATTGAGACTCCCGACGAGCATCCACAAGAATTGCAAACAGAGTGTGCAAACCTCCTGTATTAAGGAATTTGTAATTATTTCAGTGTCAGATAATTAAACAATAACGTAAAATTAGAACTGTGAGTTACAACAATTAGGATAATAATTCTGAATTAATAGTAATAATAAGAATATTGTAACATTGTAAAACAATATAGGAGATAGTTATTCCTATTAATAAAGTTTAATAGAGTGTTGAACCATTCGATTATATTGAACAAAAGAACCCTGACAGAGAAAGGAACAAATCCTAACAAATCTTTTGGACGATCGTCTGAAGTCTCAATTATCCCAAACAGTTCTTACTCACCAAACCCGTCTGACTATCTTCAAGAATTCCTCCATCACCTCCACTTAATCAATCTTGGCCCACTGACCAAGTTTCCTCCCACCCATGGGTTTATATATATCATTGTAACATCAATAACATCTGTCTTGCTTGCAAGGTAAGCCATTTCGTCATTTTTCCAAGTCTGTCACAATAATTTTTGTCTTTCTGACTTCTTAAAAAGAACTTTTCTAACTAAAACTATCCTTATTCCTAACACATTCTCATGGCTATTACGCTGGTGAGGTGGGTTAATTATGTCGTAGTATCTTTTAAGAGACAAACCTGGAACTTCAGCACGTTTAATTACTATCTTCTATTTTATGTAATTTAGTTGTTTCGTTCATTTTTATTTCTCGGTCTGCGACTAAAACTTTTCATTTTTGAAGCTAATAGCAATAAGAGAGTACCCCCATATATCAAACTTAATTTATTTTGTATATCTGTAGCATTTTAACAGCTCATTTGATGCTTCATATTTATTCTTTTTTATGGGTATTGACTCACACTGCTTTGTGTTTGACATTTATTCTTTGATCTTCTTAGCTGTAATTTGTATTAAGTTATATTAGTCCTTAATTAAAGTGCTGTCTGTCGTCTTAAAATATTAAGTGTTAGTAATCTTTTACAGTTTCTGTCATTCGCTTAATTATATGTTTTATGCTTCGGTTACACGAAATTATATTCAGTGGTATAATCAATAAATTAATTAGTTTGATTAAATACAATTAAAAATAATACTAGAGGAATAAATTCAATAAACCTATTACTAATGATAGTAAATTATTGTGTATAGTTTTAAACTAGTTAACGGGAACGGATAATGCTTTATCCAAAGATTTTTTTTTTTCAAAATGAAATTAATCAGAATATATCAACATCCATAAGCAATAAGCAAATGATTATTTCCCATTTGGGTAAAAGTCTGGCTAAAATAATAGATTTTAGTAACTCTTCTATAGGCAATCATGTTCAGCTCTCTGTAATGAATCTGGAAATGAATTCGCTACCTTGTTAGTATTTCAGCTAAATAAAAAACGAACGTAAATAGTTTTATTAAATATCTAAAATATATTATAGATGCATCATTTTAACAGGCACATAACACGACGTCTTCAAAATTACAAAAGCATTTCCTCTTTTTAAATCGGGTGATAAACCACAAATAAGCAATTATCGCCCTATTTATTTTCAAAGTGTTTTTGGTAATGTATTATAAAAATGTGTTTAAGAAAACCAGCTTCCCAAATTGTTTATTTAGATTCAATACTGACAGATGTTAAGTTGGAGTTTATGAAATGACAGAGTACCCTTTATTTCACCTTACCTCTAATATTAATGAGACATTCAATTCAAATATACCTAGTTTTGTAGTATTTTTATTTAGCTAAAGTCTTTGATTCTGTTGATATGAATGATCTTTTGCGTAATCTTATTGGAAGCAGTTTATCTCATTTTTTGTAACTGAGTGATGTCAGAAAAATTGAGAATAAAGTATTTGAAGGCAGTCTTCTTCTTCATTATTTCGCATTATTAATACTCTTGTGAAAATATTAAGTTTTGTTGATTATTTTGCTTTATATCCTAGAAAGTGAGAATTGGATTACGGACAGATCGAATCGCAATATGTTGATTACAAAAAAAGTAGTTTCATCCAAATTTAAATTAAAAAGTCAGCATATCTCAGTTTTGTTGCATGTTTTGAAAGTCTTTCAAGTTATAACGTTACCTATCTAATGACGGTGCATGAATTGTCGTTGAAAAAATATATACTTTTAAATGATTGCTAATTAAATTTAATGACAGATTGAATTTCCCAGAAAATATTGTATCTACTATCGTAATATTATTTATATGTTCCATAAATTCACTATGTACCTAATTTAGATAGAATCGTGCTACCCGTACAATCCTACAAATAGTTTGTAGGATTGTAAATTTTTATTCTTTTTTCTTCTCAATTTATTTCTTATGATTTCAAATCAATGGGTTGATGTAATAATCATAAAAATTAATCTTATATCATTGATAGTGACTGAAATTGATATATTATGATCATTTTTAGACGTTCAAATTTATTCTTAAAAAGCTTAGGTTTCTCATTTTCATTTATCTTAACTTATAATAAAATCAATTACTACTTTTCAGTATTTGGGAATTCATAAAATCTTAAATTTATTTAATATGATAAAAAGTAAATCTTCTTGATGTTAAAATATTAATTATGATTCGCTAATTATAATTTCATTTATATAAACCACACGCTTTATATTTTTAGATGTAATTGAAATTTAAACTACTTTTGTTTTTAATTAATTAACGAAAGTTTTATTCATTTCAATAATAAATACGTCAAAACTGCATCATCAGATACTTTGAAATCATTCAGATCATGATTAGTTTTGGTCTAAATTGTAATAGATAAAAATAAGTTTGGTTAACACCGTGACTACATAATAATTTAGAAATATTTTTTTGAACAGTTTCTAAAAAAATAATAGGTTTCTTTATACTGTTACTGAATTAAGTGAAGTGCATTCTGCTATTTGAAAGTGAAGGCTAATGACCATTGCGCTATCAAACCTATTTTGGGAATTTGGTGACCTATAATATAACCCAATAACTTATGTAATCATAATTATATTTTGGCATGTAATAAAATATTTGGCAAATGACATGCTTTAGGTCAACAAACTTTGTTAATTTGATCAGTCTTTGGTTAATTTCTCATTAAATATAGATATTATCTCTAGTTAAGTGGATGTTTAACCTTATAACCAAGAATTAAACCTAAATATTGTAAACGATCACAGTAGGGCAAACCGCAATTGTAGCTCTATATAATTCAAAGTAGGTATAAAAAAGGACATAATAAAAATCAATAGGTCATTTAGTTGTACATAAACTTACACGCAAGTTACTTGAGTTTCATTTTAGAAGACGAGTGTTTAACCAAAATGGAGGTCTTAATGGCTGTCTATTCAAAATAGAATAAGAAATAGGATTCTGTGAGCAATATACAGAACAATAACATGTGAGTGAGTACACACAAATGCATAGAAATTAATCTAATCTTTTTTAAAAGAATGGCACAGAATAATGGAAAAAAAATATACAAACTCTTAATTATCAGTCAGGAGTCAATAACACTATAACAGTAAGTCATTAATTTTTAATATTTTATAATATTATTTTAAATTGTCACAAAATGTTAGTTTTAGGTTATAATAAGTTTGCACCTTCTTTTCACGTTTTGAAAATTATGTTCATTCTTAAACAGAATTTTACTTATAACAAATGTTTAAGACATTGTCCCTTCGTTAAAAATAAATTACATTTTGTTTTATTTGGCTAAGCCCCATTGTTGTCGAAATGTTAATAGAAACAAAATCATTATTAATAGCAATTACATTAATTATATTTTGTTTTGCAAGTAAACAATATCAATAATAATTTAAATTTCTGTAAGCCATGCTCTGTTTATTTTCCCTTATTACATGTGCTTCTCTACTGATCTGATTTCTCTTATATTGGTCTAGAAAAAAAATAGATTTCCCCTTACTCTATTTTTTTAACTAAAAACAAGAGGTTTGAAAAAAGTACAAGCAACCAGTAAAGCTATACCGTATTTTAAAACAAACAAATCAGTTAATAAATTCATTCAGGTAAAATAGAAAATGTGTGTACACTACTGATAAGTTGTTCTTTCTAACTTCCAGACGTGATAATGTTGAAGTGTTAAATAAACACTTGAGGTACGTTGCAGTAACTTCTGAAACATTTCTTACACACTGTTGTTCATCTATCTTTCTAACATAATTTTTCTACGTCCAGTGTTAAGTTGTATTGCTGTTGCCATTAGAAACAGTAATCAATATTATGAATATTTTATTAAAAACGTATTTTTCTGAACAGTAAAACTGTTAGTAATAAATATTGTTGAGTTATATTCATCGTGTACAATATTTTATTAATTTATTATTCAAATACATTTTTTTTTTTTGCGATTTATTATAATTTGAATTATGGTTTTAAATTAATGCACGATTTATTATTTTTGGGTTGATACACAACAATGGTATTATCATGGTTTTCTTACATCTAAATAAATAATTAATAAATTAACGTCTTAAAATATGTGGTAGGAATAAAACAATTAAAAATTAAACAAGAGAAAACTGCTTACGCTTTTAACATGAAATAGCTACTATAAATTGAAATATATTTTAATTTCTAAGCAAGAATCATAAAAATCTCTATTATCGAAATCACATATAATTATAGTAGTAATGTTGGAAAATAACATTGATCTTCCAAAATATATTTAAAAGTTTTGTATGCATAAATAAAAGCAAAGTACACCTTTTTACAAAAATTCCAAATTATTCATTCTAAGTATAATCATCCGTAGGTTAATCTCATAGTTCGTTTGTTTGAATGTTCAAAATCACTGTGAGATAAAAACTCCATATCTTACTTTTTCAAAATACCTCTCACAAGTTTTACAGCCTTCCACTACATAAAATTAAACTTAATTTTTGAGGTATAAAATGTATATTATTATTATTTTCTAATCAAGCTCAAATTTCCCATTATAGGGCTATATATATATATATATATATATATATATGTATATATATCAGTAATAGATATTACTGATATATATGCTTCAATGCATTAGGTTTTGTTCAGAGTTGTCATGAGGTATCCCGTAATAGTTTTATGTTACTGACAATGTGTAATCAATTAAAAAGCATTTTCAGCATTAAACTGTTCAACGGACAAACTACTACGGGCTTTGCATTCTTGTTCTTTATTACTTTTATTTTACACAATCAAATAATTTATGTAAATTTTGAACAAATTTATTCATTTTTTTTTTAACTTAAAAAAGTAATATTTTACAACAAAATTTCCAATTCCAAATTATCGTACCTCCAAATAGTGAGGAATATTTTGTGTTGCTTTCTAATATCCCTAAAAAGAATTGAAGCAATAAAAATGACTCTCTAATGTGTATAACATATTTTACTGGACTTTAAGGGGGTGGCAAATAACACAATTCGTTTTCTAAAATTCTAGTATAAACCTGTTGCTATATACGGAATTGTTAATCACAATGTAAAATATTAACTAAGGGACTATTAATGATGTGATAGCATTATTTTCCAGTTTGTATATCTCATTACCCTCATCCATTTTCTTTCTCTTTTTCCTACATGAAATTTATTAATTCATCCTGTCCTTTAGATATTTCCATGGTCACAATGAGAGCAAAGATGAAAAACTTTGTTCACATATAGCCTACTCATTTAGTGCTCGTTGAGTCTGTAAATTATTATACTACTCTTTCATTATAATGTCCATTTTTATTTTTAACTGGATGTAGTATGGATAAAAGATTTTATACATAATTTTAATAAGACTGATAAACATGTTGCATTATTTATATTATTAAAATAAAAATCGTTTAGTAAAAAAAATTGAAAGTGTGGCAATAACTCAACGGTGTCGCAACTTGTCCGTTTGAAGAATTTTTATATTAAATAACCTGTGTGTGACTACGACCATATCGAGGCTTCACTGGTGTGGTCGAGGAGAAATTAAAACCGTTAGGATTACTTAGCATTTTGAATAGAGGCTAGAAATTTTGGGAGCCACGGATACTACTTTGAACTGCAATAACTTGATTAGAGAAACCATGCAGTATGTCTAATCTTCCAGCCAACAGATGCTATCTTGTGTTTGATCCATCTCTTAAATTTTAATTTTAAGAGATAATATCGAAATATATTATGGCTAGGTCTATGTAACTAACCAACCATTGGGCAGCCGTAAGTTTGGAGGGGGGGGGGTCGTTGGTGGTAAATTGCTAACCAAAATTTAAATTTACAGGATTAAGGTTGGTTAATGTCACCAATTAATTAAATGTTGAGGGCTAGTTGAACTGTATCCGTTTCGTAATTTGGTGTATAATTTTACAGTAATTTATTAAGTACGGTAATTTATTTATCATCAGCGCTGCTATGCATCCAGTGTGAGTATGGTGTGCCAGAATTGGCTAGAAATGATTGATTTTGAACCCAAACTCACGTGCCTAATTTAAGCTAAATGGTGTCTGTCCTCACGTAACAAATGATAACAGAGTGAAATTTTTTTTTTGTTTTAATTCTAGTACGCCTTTGGTACTTTGCGTTTGTTTATAAATATTCTGTTTGGGTAATTTTTAAATTGGGAATTTTCTAAACATTAAAATTTGTGATTGAATATATACTGACTAAATTTCGTTTCATACCCCACTAAATTGTTACCATTCCTATATATTTTCAAATCATTCCCTATTAAAACTAAGTTAATTATTTCCCTTTTGACCTCTCCTATCAACATTTAAGAGTGCAGTGGATATGGAACAGGACAGGTTGTGTAAATGGGCAAATTTCAACATGAAAACATGAAACATTGTAAAATTTGTTAGTCTAAATTTATCAATTACAATACTAACATATGTTAGGTTCCATTTTAAAATCTAAGAGATTTTATATAGTGTTCTGTAAAATAAGATATACCTATCTGCTCAAGTTCAAATCAAATATAAGAGACTACCATTATTCAATTTTAAATAGATATATACTCTATCCTTTTGTGGTATATGTTAACGTTACTCAGTTCAGTGACTATATAGTACAGTAGTTGCTAATTTAAGGTTAGTGCTACTTAACTTGAGATCCTAGGACACGTACATTGCTATTACTTGAGTCTGGGATAGGTTAGTTTTGAGTCGATCCTTTGTTCCAATATAATTGTAAACTGTCATTCATTTGGTATTTAGGTTTTCTCTTTATCCCTTTAATATCGGACATATACAAATAATAAATTAGACTTGTAATTACATTTATTGTATTTTAATCTTCAAGTTTTGTTCATAGTCATGATAGTCATGATTCAACGTCTTGTATTTACAATTTTTACTCTATAAATGAAATTTGTCCACGTCTTCTCTCAATTAAATATCCTAAACCCCCAATTTAGGTAATGTGTTAATTACTTTTAATTGTTAATTGAATAATCGTCGAGGATTTTTGAATTATTTTTTTAAAGTCGAACCCATTTTTTTATTGAAAATTAATACTAATTAAAAAAAATTTTTTTTTTAATATGTCAATTTTTTCAGGTGTTTAGGATATTAAGTTTTCTTAGATATTGATCCAAAATAGATGACTCAAGAGTGTCAAAAGCGTCCAAATTTGTATAGTAATATTTAGGGACAGCCATGATACTCGCTTTAAAATATAATTAACCTAAACAATCTAGATAAGAACTACCATAAAATATAACCGTAAATCTTTTACACAAAGATTATACCTTTTTGTTAAATGCCCAAATTATATCCTGAGGAATGAGCAATTTTACGATATCAAATTAAATTATTTATCAGTTGTTATATTGTGTGTAATAGTTAATCCCAATTATATTCTGATAGTTTCCCACTATCTATTTTTCTTATAACAATAAATAATCAGGAAAATTTACATGTTGCGTGTCAATTTAATACGTTTTTTGACAGTCTAATTACAAATAACGTTTACACTCTAACTTTACCCCTTACCAACCAACACTTAGCTGAATTATTTCGTAGGGACGGAATTCAATTTTCTGACAAGGTGTATAATTTTATTTTATAAAGTTTGTTTATACTAGTTAACATTCACTGAGATCATCGTTTCCGTATTTAGTCTAAACACTCTTCACACCATTTAAAACTTTTGTATATTTAGTCCTAAGTACATTTTAGGGTATAAAACTAACTAAACCAAATTAAAAATCCCTTATTGAACACATTTACCCTATTATTATATTTCACCTCGTGATTTTGGTAAGATTAGTGACCTGATGACCAAGTTCTCTGACCCCGTCACAAGAAAGCTTAGAAAACAAATTTGTTGCAAAACATATTAATATACTCCTCCAAACATAGTCGGACTTCACTAATATGCTCCGCCAAAGCTGAAGGATTTACGAGAGCATGTTGATAAATTATTTCATGGTGTCATCACCACTCCGCTTTTATCGTCCCCCCCCCCCAACAGAATTGTGGTGTATTATAAAGGTATTAAAGAGATCACTGATTTGAAGGCAACCGCAAGCCGACTTTACAATCTAGCTTCCAATATATGTACAAGCAAAGCGGTTTACACCACTACACCTAAATCTGGTACACCTCCAAATCCCCCTCAATAAAGCAATCCTCCATTGCAACAATTTTGTCGTCCCTTTTAGCCAATTCGAATACAAATTCGTACCTTTTCGACTACCCAGTGAAGGGTCAATACTCATGATAGTTATCGAAACGATTTTTTATGACATCAAGTTCAAGTATGTCCTTAAATTTTGTGTGTGAATTATGCGTATATTCCGATGATACTCTGGATGATCACATAAGGTGCAGGCCGTATTCTGTACGTTAAATTCCGCCAGCACAACTGTCAAACCTGACAAATGAATTTAATAACATTCAATTGTTAGGGGACTTATTTGAAAATAATTGCTTTACCCTTCACTCCGATAGTGTTAAACCAATAACAGAATACCTCACCCCTAAGAACTTTTAGCATATGGTCATACTTTAGGGTCTGGTATCATTTTAATTAAAGTTTATAAAATCTTTGCTAACATTTATAAACTGCTGAAGCAACTAAAACGTAAAATTTGTTCTTATATAACACTTTATAATTTCCGTTTTATACACTAGTAAATCATTCAACAAACCTTTATAATGTTCAAATCATTCATGTTATATTTCAATAAATAAATTTACATAATAGATTATAATTTTCGTAGCTTTACAAAACTTTAACTTTTCTTCCTGAAACAATGTAAGACTTGTGTTTTAGGATAACATTTGTTCTCAGTATCATAATAAATTAATGGGGACTTGTTATTTCTACTTTGCTCTGTAATTTCACTTACAGGATTACAAAGACATGTCTCAGTGAGAATTTATTGTCTAGTTATTCATGCGTAGCAAATGCACAGAAGAGCACATTCTAGTTTCTTTCTGCTTTGTAAGATGCTTGTAACAGCAAGTGTTAATTCCCTTGAACAAATTCATCCCCAACAAAGAATAACATCTTGAATATATAACTACGTTTACAGTTAAAAACTTTTTTACCGTATCAGATCATTTTTCTTAAAAGCTTAGAGCCAAAACAAACTAAACATCAACACATAATATTTTGTGATAGCAATAATTGTTCAAAGGTTAATAAAGTAACTGAGGCACGTTTTAATTTAACACAGTTATTTAGTTTCAATCAAACTAATTCTTTAGTGATTTTGAGAACACATTCGGAATCAATACTCATGTTGAAATAATGTGTATTTCATAAACAAAAATTTTGGTTTTTATTAAATAAATTGAGAAATTTCATAGCTGTCCGGAGAAATGAGGACTTATATATATTACATTTTATACGTGAGTATAATATTATATGTGTTACTTAAATGTTTTATTGAATATTTGCTAATAAGACAAACCTGTAGTCTTAAGTTTATATTTAACTTTTTTTTTTAATTTTAAAAGTTAATTTATTAAGTAAATTCCGTATTTTATTTAAAAAAAGTATTCAGATATTGAAAATAATTTCCTCAGCACGAAGTTTTACAAAGTTTGCACGTCATTTTTTTAACTTTTAAGTTTCGATGGTTATATATATTAACGTGTAGATATATTTTTCAGAGGTGGAACGAAATGGAATCCATGAAAACGATTACTTATTTAATACTGAAAATAAATCTTAAATATGAACAATATAAATATATATATAAATAAATTTTAGGTTTTACTTGTGAGATAATATTAGATAGAATAAAACTCGAACTCAAGTTCTCACAAAAATTACGTTTACACAGCAATAATTCGAATACACGAGCAAACGATAACTGAGTTATAGTTTGGTTATTCATGTATCACTGAGGATGGCGACTTTGTCGTTGAAACGCGTTTGATTTAGTAAACGTAATTTATGTAAGATCTTGTGTTCAAGTTGTATTCTATTTCATACATGTAACACCTTTATCAATTTTGATTTTACCATCTAACATACTGTACGAAAACAAAAACATATAAGTATATTATTATATAAATTTTGTACTATTGAAAATCATTTATTAAATAAAAGTGTAAATAAGTATTCCAAACCATTTAGAAATGTAAAGTAAATTTCTATCAAAATTTTAAATTTAATTACCTTATGCAGAAGATTAACAAAGAGTGGCAGTAATCAACTTATCCAGTCTGTTTAATTTGAAGGAAACAATTTCAACAATGAAATATGCGTTATTGTACAATCAAACTTATTTTATAAACTATTTATTCATATAATGTCATTAATATTGTATTAAAGAAATATTTATACTTAAATACTATTTTAACAAATTTATTACCTATCTACCGATCACTGTCTTTTTATATGCCGTTAAATAAGAGATCTGAATTAAAGAATTGCAGCTTACACACACATCTGTTTTCGACACTATGAAGTATCGACCTTCATAACAGAACTTCAGCATGAAAATGATAAATTTTCAGTAATAGTTACTAGAATGTCTTCTTCTGAAATATAGCACGATTTCAAATCTAATAAGAAGTAAAAATAAGCAAAAAAGGAAATAAAACAAAGAATATCAATTTTAAAACCACTAGAAATTTAAATGTTGGGCTCGTGTGATTAATAGTGGGAGGAAGGAAGGTGTTGGCCAACTGTTGCATGCTATAGGTAATATTGATCGGGCTCCTGGTCACGTGACACAATTTATTGCACAAACAAAAACACATTAAGGTTGGATCTAGACGAGGAAAACTGTTTAATCCATTTGTATATTTAATGGCTGACACATGTTTTAGAGAAAGTAAATATAAACATTACTGCAACACTGGTCTTACTGAATCAATACTTCCATATGGCCAAGTTGTTTAGAAGGTTGTATCTGGTTTCTTAGCTGTACTCATCTTTTACCGTAAATTATACCTTTCAGTAAAATTATGATTAGATGGAAAATATCAGCATATCACAACTGTAAACCTTTAACTGCAATGTATTAGTATGAAATATGTATTAATTGTAAATCTATAAAAATTGTTCCAATTTCTATGAAAAAGTAGAAATCGTTACTAATGTAATCTTTAAAGAATAAAAAATAAAAATAAATTATTATGTAACCTAATACAATTATTTACTTTCCTATATCATTCGTTTCGAAATATATAACCTTAAATGATGTTATTTTTTTAATTCCATCTGAACTTTTTATTATATTATTTCTTAGTACTTGTTAAAATTTAAAAATGACCGCATATTATCTTTCTTTCCTTTATTTTTTTAATTGAATGTCCACTCAAACACATGGGATATTTAATAACTCAACAAACACAAAATAATTCAAATCCATTCGATTTTTAGTGCCAATAACTTTTTGTGTTGTTAAAACGTTAAGAGGTAATATTGTTATACAACCAAAAGTGTTGACATACGTATTCAAAATGTTATAGAATCAAAATTGAGCAATGTGGTTTTAAAATATGCTTAATTTTAATAAAAAATAACCCTTTTATAATTAATTCTGATGCCTAACAGAAGTTACGAACAAAAATAATAATTTATAATAATAATAATTTATTTTATTTCTCATGTGCAAGATTATACACTATAACAAATACAAAATTCACAATAAAACATACCACAACAAATAAAAATATAATACAATACTATAAATAGCTTATTTAAAAGAAAATAAAATTTAAAAAACTGACACAATACAAATTGCACAAGAGAAATGTAGGAGGTCCTAAGGAAAAGCCTATATTGGACCCTCCATCATAATAGAAAATATTTAACAAACAGAAATTGAAGATATCCTTAAACTAAAAACAAATATTCTTAGAAGTAATTGTGATTAGTTATCACAAAACGAAAATACGAAACGTTACTCTGAAGCCATATAAATATGATCCTGACCTAGGTAGAGTTTGACATGATTTTGTTATGAGTTTGACATGACTAATCTTAATGAGATAAGAGTAATAAGTTAAAAGGCAAATACTTCTATCCCATACCTTAGTAAAGGTGTGTGATACATAACAATACTACAAATGAAAGCTGCAATACAAAATACTTTAGAAAGATTACAGGTTACAAATTACTATGTGCATTGACATAAGACTATTTACCAGTTATTATGTATTTACTTATTTATTAGGTTATATGTTGTTGTTGTTTTTGATCTATCTATAAAAAAATAAAGTTTTAAATAGGTTTCTGTTATATACGTGTAAAATGTTTGAACATTATTGCATACTATCCTATATGGATAGAAAGGTTGGGTTCACTTACCGGAGCTTAGTATGCAATTATTATTATCTGTCAGTTGTGTTCACCGATTGCCTACGTATCGCCGTTGCCAGAGTGAATTACGACTATACAGTACTTTTAATACAACTGTGTCTCGTGGGTTCACAAATTATTTATACATTTAATTTTTCTGATATATATTTCTTTTAAAATATGTTTACAAAATAATATTTAATGACTACAGCAATGTCACTGTTCGCAGTAATCATTACCTAGCACAAAAAAATTATAAATGTTAATTAATTAACTAATGTTTTAACGAATAACATAATTAGCCAGTTATAATTGGATTGTTGTAGGTTATGTTAGGCGTTTGAACATTAAACGTTATTTTGTTTGAATCTCTGTTCTACTTTTTGTTCTTAAAAAATACTCCTTATCACAAGTTCAACTTCAATTATTGTATTTACTATTTGAATAAGTAAAGTTTATTGAATGAATCGATGTTTGATTAGAGTAATGAAAAAGTCGATCAAGTTATCATAGAGAGCAATAAAGTGTTTGTCTTGGGTTGTATTCTTCCATAAGAGTATTGTCATAAGTGATTCCATTTGAACTTAACATTGTATCCCCAGTCAAAGCTTTAACGTGATTAACAAAAACTATAAAAAATACAAGAAAGAGATGATATAATATTATGAATACAGTATGTATTAGAGATGATGTTTACACAGTAAAGTCATTATTAATAAAAAGGTGATACTAATAAGAAAGCATAATACATATATAAAGAGAAATGATTTAGAGCGTTTTCTATAATCATTAAACGTAAAATTTCATTATTTAGTCTGTCTTCTTATTATACGTGTCCAAATAAAATAATATTACATTAAACATTTCACTAATGTTTATCATTGAAATAAGTTAATAAGTACTTTAGATCACTGATGGAAACATCTTTCCCAAGTGACGTCTATACATTTTCTAAGTTCAACTGGTTCAGGTTTAAGATGAGATCATTAAAGACAAAATTGGCTTATTACTGGGCGACAAACAAGCACATAGCAGGCAATTTTACCATTTTCAGATTTTTATTCCGCTTTCACAAGAAATGATGATATAGAGATGGATAGGTAAAGTATTCTGGAGGTAGTATTTGTATTTAAGAACACAATAACGATATGAAATTTCCCCGTATTTTATTGATCTGATTTTTTACATATTTTTAAAGAACTAAAATATTCCTCAAACGCAGGAGAATTGACCCATTTTCATTTTTAAAATCATAGTGAGTAATGACATGAACGTTAAAAACTGCTGCGAAATATTTGTAACTGTATATCCCTCCATAATGGTGTTCACTTTCTCAAAAATATTGGAAGATATATTCTTTATTATTATTATTATAAAGAGTAATAAATTACTGAATGGATTTTCACAATGGGAGAGAATTTCTGTTAAAAGTGTGAAGTAGAACGTTTACACGTATAAAATTATGTTTTATTACATAAAATAATTTGGAGGTGAATTAAAAAAAAATCTTTCAATGTGCCGTTTATAGCTGATTAAAATGTCGTCAATTAATTATAGCAGCACAATAATACAAACAAGCTTTTTTCTTAGAGTTTATACATTCTTATAACTTATTTAAAAACCACAGAATTTAAAACGATTGCTCAAAAGCGTTTCAATTTGAAAGGTCCCGTTATTAGTGATACATTAGTTACAACTAACAAATGATAACATTGTTCAATATTATATATTGCTAGTTATGGCTAGTCTATCGATTATATTTGGTAACATTGTTCTATAAGCCAATTATGATAATCATAATTTTAATGTGATAAATGTATTTTTATCCATTATTTAAAATATAATATTGAAGTTGACTTACTTCAAAACATAACTTTCTAAAATATTTATATTTATTTTGCTTATGAAAAAAAAATTGTATAACAACATCACATAAATATAAAATAAGTAAATAAGTCAATATCAATATGCCAAAAAAATAAATTATAATACAATATCGCAACATATTTTTTTTATATATTTTCTCTTCTTTAAGTAAATTAATTGTGTACTACAAAGCCAGATTTTCCTATTTTTACTTTTTTTTCTGTTTGAAAAATTAACATTTTTAAATAAAGGTTGGCATAAGTTATCATTGATTTAAATTTGAGTTATGTACGCAATTTGATAAGGGAAATCTTAAAGAGTAGAAACTGTTTTTTTATTTTTTTTAAATTTAAAATGTGGGTGTAACTTTTTATGTTTATGTAGTATTCAGAAGTGATAGGATTGGGGGGAGGGGAAATCTATATTTTCATGGAAATATCTATTTAAGAGACGCTGACTGCGATAAAATGGTTTTAGAAAAATATCTATGTCATTATATATGTCAACACAAATAAGTTACACTAATACATGAAAAAACTGAATTTATTAATTTACTATTCACAACTAAAATTGGTATTGTAAATACATCAAAGATAAATTATGTTTCAATATGGATCATTAATTTTGCCTTTATGTTTTCCGTACCTTATAATGAAGGAAAGGGAGATTTGTGTTCCCCCATTGAAGCTGAAAGAGAATGGTTATAATTTCAAGCAATATTTACCCTTTGTAAAGAACAATTAAAATAATATGTAAATTATATATGTATTTATAGTTCGTGGAGGAACGTCACGCCACATTTGTAACATGGGAGTTCAAATTTGTACCTCCGAAGATAATATTCAACACTTTTCATAATCATTGTGGAGATAATTTTGTAGTTGTGTTAAGTGGTTGTACTGGAAACATTTTATAAAACGGAGAATTTTATTATGAATGAAGGATAAATTTGTATCAAACACAAAAAATGAAGCTAGTTTAATAATTCTGAAGTTATTTACTAAATTTCAGAACAATGAAATTTTATTTAAAGAGAATTTATGTAATACTAATACAATAATTTTAAAAAAACTTAAGATTTAAGGAATAAAAATCTGGCACTCTTTGCAAATTTATTGGTGTTTACAACTTTGTTACAACTTTAACTCCAAAGGGTGAAAACACTTACATATGAAAACGACAACAAAAAACGTGCTGCATATTTTTCACAATGTCTTAGTTACAAAATATCCATAGCTATACGAAATCAATTTTACGTTGTAAATATATTGGATTTGATACAAATTGATGAGTTTTTTTCGGAAAAGATTGAATAACAAAGAACTTGTTTATTAATCTTTCACAACAATGCGAAAACGTAAAGAAACATTGATGGCTACATGACGTATACCAAACCTTTGTCATACTGTAACAAACCAAAAAAATGGAATATATGGCATCATCAACATCTGCTAACCTCAAGCGCAGCTACTCCTTAGTCGGGTTTAACACCATGTAAAACATTCCTTCGAAACAGTAGGGCTGGAAACAAACGGATACTGGGAGTTCCAACTGGAAAATGACAGCACTGGAAGGAGGTCTCATTTGTAACTTAAACATGTGGTTTGTGTCAGGTAAATTCTTGAACTATTGTTAGATTAAAAAGATATTTGGTCAGAAATCTTTGAAGGATGATAAAGAACCAATAAACGATTAGAAAAGAAACGTTACAAATTATAAATGTTTTAATGAAACATCTCTCAATAAATTTTAACATCCAACGTTAATTTTATTTAATTATATTTATAATATGTTGACTACAAATTCTCTTTAGCAACCTAGAAAACCAAGGTACTAATACGCCCCTAATCACACATTATTTCAATTTAAAGGTGATTTCAACCATATGAATTGGCAGGGCTGTAGAAGAAAAAATTATACGTTTAATACAAAAATCAACAATTTAAAATTTTTTTCAAAAGTAATTAGATATTCCAAAGCCTAAAACAGCCTTAAATTTATTCCACCACCTTTTTATATACTTGAATGTGATATAATCAATTGTGGTTGTTAATATATTGTATTATGTTGCCCTAATATTTGATTAAACTAATGGTTGGTCCTAGTAACGTGACTTATGCACACTACCCTAAATGAAACCAGAAAGTTCCTGGTTGGACGATGTATTTTGAAAACGCACAACTCACTACATATATCCAGAACAGTTGAACTTAATTATGAGTTTCTTGTTTTATTCTATAAATCCTGTGTCTACATAATTATGTAGCTTGTAGTGTTTATCTCAACGACAAACTTTACACATTGGCGATAAGGAAATGGATAGTGTAAATTGTAAATATTTAGTAAAAATTAAAAAATTTAAATTGTAAAAAGGGAATAGTTTAGATAAGATTGTATAACTCAATTTTTTTATTTTTAATAATATTACTATAATAGATTGATATGAATTTATAAATCATTTGTTCTGTAAACAAAAATCAACTGAATCTTGTAGACATTGTTATTTTTTCTCATTACAACACCACTCTTACATTAAAAATGGTTTCATATTGGTTTTGCTTTGAGGTATAACTCAAATTTTGAAAGTTTGGTGGGGGCGTTGATTGATGTTAACCGAAATAATGATATACATATATTTCTTCTTCTTTTTTTTCAAATGACTTTATTAATTGTGTTAAAAAAAATCATACGAATTTGGTTAAATCCATCATATTTTAACTAAATGAATTTATGAGAACTGCGTTCGAAATATACATGAATATCATAAGTACCATTGTAAATTGGTTACACATTGACCAAATATTTATTATTTGGTTAAATATGGGTTATATGTCCATTATATAAACAACGTTTTTTGAATTGTTCTTTATTAATGTTCACCCTGAAATTAAGCTAAATAAAAACCAAATAAATTAATATAGACTAGTATTGATAGTGATCAAGTATTATATTTTAAACAAACTACACTATTATCAAAACTGTTCCATTATTACCTCATGCAGATCAAACTTAAAATTATTTACTTTAATATCACTGAAATTGAAACCAAAGATAAAACACAGTTTCACATATGCAAGCTAAATACCACTAGTAAATGTTTAAAAGTACAGATTACAATGTTAGTTACCACAGATTTCCTGGATGGTAGACATTTTAATTGCAATTGTGACAATCGAGTGAAGTCAATCAAAAGAGTACGGAAAGAAAAGAGACTCATTGGAAGTCGGTAGACTGGGTACATAAGAAACAAATATTGAAATATACAAAGGCTTTGAAATTAAATAAGTATTTATGAAATAAATAAGTTCCATAAAAGTTATCAAAGTATAAAATATATTTGAGCCGTTAATATTAAAAATTCAAGTGTTTCAATGAAGTGAACCATATATCCAGTTCATCCAATACTATAATTCATTGGTGTTACCAATAGTGAAATGTTAAGTGTTTTATATAGTTCAGAGGATTTATTAAAAATATATTTAAAACAATAATTGTAAGTCAAATTTTATTTATATATTATAACCAATATTTATTTTTAAAAGGCCAAGAGCATGCATATATTAACTGTGTTTTACGAATTAATATACTAAAATTTTAGATGTAGATTATATTTTTTGATTATGAATTGTATAAGTCAAATTTTAATTTGTACCTAAAATTAAATAGTATGGATGTGTGAGTAAAGATTTTCAATAGTCAAGTTAGTAACGAGTTTATACAATAGAGTAAATTCTTTTGAAACAATTTTATAATATGTTAATATGAAAATATTCTCCTGTTTCAGTTGAATTTGCTTTAAGTTAATTAAATTACTACACTTTTGTGTTTGATGGAAACTAACATATAATAACTATTTAGATTGTTTAACAGATGTATTAAATAATGTATATAACTTACATGGTGGAATTGATTCTACTCATTTAAACAAACAAGAATAAATATAGTAAAATTTCACCACATATGTGTGCTCTAAAACACATAGAGATTAAATATGAGTCGTTATGAGTCAGTCAATAATAAAATTTGCATAAAACAAAGTTGTCTCATTGATTGACTAGCCAAATGTGGATATTTGCAAGATTAATAAAAGAAGACCAATGAGATTTTAAAGGCGTTTAAAATATAAACTACACCAACCATCTTACCAGAACAAATAAGAAAGAAAATAATTAAAATAATACAAACCGAAATAACGGTAAGATAAACTTAGTGTATTTAAATACATTTAACACTAAACCTCTCTATTGATATTCCAGTAGAGTGTGTGTAGCACCATCTTTTTGAAAATACAGATAAATGTCTTCAACCCTAAAGTCTTTTGTAAACACATTTTCTAGAGAGAAATATGATCTAACTATTACTTCAACCCGTGGGGTTACCACGTCAAATGTGGTAATATTTCATTGATATCCGTTGGATTGTCTTCCTTTGGAATAAGAAATGTCGAATAATAAAAATAAATAAATAATAATAATAACGCAAATCAATAAAACAAATCAAATTTTTTAATTAAAAGCCGACTTCTGTGATTAAAGTTGGAGGATTAGGGGAGGAGGTTGGACAATTGTTGCATACTCCAGATGATATTGATCGGCTCCTGGTCACGTGATACAATTTATTGCACAAATAAAAACACATTAAGGTCGGATCTAGACGGAGAAAAAAAGTTTATATCACTTGTATATTTAATGGCTGACACATGTTTCGGACAGAGTGAATATAAATATTATTTCAACTCAAGTTTTACTAAATCGATATCTCCTTATAGAGAAGATATTCAGAAGTGTGCTCTGGACTCTTAAATTTTGTTTTTATTTATGAAATGGATTTCGATTTTAAAATGCACTAGCCTTAGTTAAATACAGGCGTTTTTAGGTGTTCTTGTTTTCTTTAATGTAAAACTCTGTATATTAAGTAATTTAAGAACAACGCATACATAAATCAACGAGTTGTTATCTACTTATTATAAGTTGCTCATTTATTTGTGTAAAATGTTGGGCCAGAGTGAGACTGTTTAACCCAGTGGACATTTAATTTTCTTCGTAATTTCAAATAAATATTCATTTCGAGATTTCTTAACATAGTCATTGTTACAAATAATTTCGTCTGAACATTTGTTTTATTTTAAAAAGTCACAAAATGTGTTTGCAATTTATGAGTTAAACGGAAAAAAAATCTTTCTCAAAATAAAAATTAAACTAATCTGTCAGATGTGAAAAGAATAAAAATTGTTAAAACAATAAAATGCTCCTTCATAGCCTTGTTCAAAATACTATTATATCCCGTGAAAATTACGCGTTTCAATTATTTTTTTGTTCAAGTTGAATGAAAGTTAATTCTTAACTCCCACAGAAAGTATAAAACAAGGTTGAAACTAATTTAATTTTAAAATATTGTAAAATTTTTGTTTAATAAAAAAAAAAGAATTATCATTAAAATATAATATTTAAATAGGTTTAATATTATGTAACATACCGTTTGTTTCAGTGCAAGCTCGGGTTATAAAATGGGTAAACATTAGACATATTTAAGTTTAAATAACATGAAATAGATATAATTATAATGACTATAGTTTTCAACTATACCGATAATTATAAGTGTACAAATTTAAAATTTGTGAACGTTGATATGCGTGCTTTAAATGCGGTTAAGGGCTTAAGAGCTTAAAAAACAGAAGTTAATTTCACGGTATTTAAAATCCAATTATCGCAAAATTCAATTACTTAAAAACTTATTACTTAGTTAAGTCTTCTGAAAGAGATATATAAATCTCAATATACTGCTGAAACTTTTTGCTTTACCGACAAAACAACTATCACTAGCACACATTGCTTTAGTTGGTCGTAAAATACACTCAAGAAACAATTAAGTAATTATGATATTTTAAATAACTCTTATCGAGTTTTACTTCCAATAAATAATTTAAAGGTATATTGTGTTGTTGCTAACATTTCGACACATAGTTTTCTATTGTTCTTGATTTTTTGAGCCGCTAGAGACACATTTTAATATATACTTAGTTTATTCTATAGTATACTTAGAATGATTTTCGATTGTCTGATAAAAATCGATTAAGATGTAGGAATAATAATGACGGTTCACTCCAAATGTATAAACAATTTTAATTATAATCGTTTTTCATAAAATCTATTATACATATCAAACAATTGATTTTGAATTTGATACCAGTTCATACTTGTCTAGTCCTAGTACATCCAAAGGAAATTTTAAATTAACATACAATTTTAGACAATGTGTAATAACTGATGTTCATAAAATATAGCTATATTCTAATTTAGCTTCTTTTAAATTTAATTGAAAAATCATATGTTACTGAGTTGTTGGCTTAAATTATTTTGGTCTCACGTCAGCCCTATGTACCGTCAAAATGTTCAGTGTAACACATAGGTGTAGATGTATTTAGGAATATTATAAATAAATTAGATTATATGAATAAGTAAATAATGTAAAAGGCTTTGAACAATATTTATGACTTCAGAAATAACACATTACGTTAGCCTTTGAATCTATTATTAGACGATAAGCATTACAATACTCTAAACTACAATATATTTATTTAAGTTTTATTTGTACTATCTTTGCCTTATTGTTTTAAAGTTGTAGCAAGGTCTACCAATATAAACATATTTTTATGTTTTATTAAATGATCTAAGAAACAGATTAATCTGTATCTTTTAGAAATCTTAATTCGATATACCATAGTTTTATTACGGAAATGTTCAACAATTATTTAGTACAGACCTACGGCCTAAAGAAAATAGTCTGGAGTAATTTAGAAATATACATTATTTCATATTTAGACTTTTGCATGTATGCATGTATGCAAACAACCAATATTGGAATTATTGACGCTAGTAACTACCATTATCTAACCCAAAATGCAAAACGGATAAAGTGTAGGTTTAACTAAAAAATGTAATTAAAACAAAATTTGTTATTCAACAATTAACTTCCTTGAAGTTTTACTACAAACTACCAGATTTTACAAGAGTAATTTTACCACGTTTCGTAACTTTTATTTTAATGCCAATTTCGTATCTCTAAACTGGTAAATAATTCAAGTCAGGATTCTTTTCACAACACAATTACCTCCAATTGCATTCGTAAAAAGATTTATACAAACAACAAGGGAAAATGAGCGTTAATTAAGAACAAAAAATATATGTTAATATTTAAGTTGAAACAGTGAGGATATAGTTCTGTTTCAAGCTGATTAGTATTGGGAAATCATGGTTTTGGAAGCAAACATTGAAGGTGTGAGGTTAAATTAATCTGTAGTGATTAGATCGCGTTAAACATATAATTCCAAATGTTTTATTTCGAGTTATAAAAAAGTATTTATTATTAATTTCAGCAATTACCATGCAAGTTTAACAGCTACTAAATGCTTGATAGTTATAGAATTGCTATTTGAAGACGTTAGGAATATTTTTAAGGTATTTAAATATTGATCAAGGTTAGGGAGGGGAAGATTGGTAAACAATCCATGCCAATATCAAGTTTAGGTTATGTTACTGAGATTTGAACATTTTTTGAACGATCATATAACCCTTGTTGGTTAATGGTTTTAAATCTTCACATAATGAGTTATTGCATAATTTCATTTAACGTATAGCAACATATTTAAAGTTGAAAAAAATTAAGTACCCGTTATTACAGAACTATTCATTCTACAAAATCTCATTAGATCACTATTTGTACTAACTAGTCCAAAGTTTTTGTCAAATTACTCGTTTGTTAGTTATCGTACTTACGGAATGGAGACTTTTTATCTTACAGTATTTGCTATAACTCAGATCATTATATCTAAATTATGTAGTTTAATATGAAATATTGTTCATTCTTTTGGAAGAAGAATATCCATATTCATTATGGGAGGGGTTTAGCTGTTTTTTAAATTTTTTTATTTATTTATTTTTTTAGTTAAACATATAGTTTTTAAATGATATAGTTTTTTAATGATTTGAATGAGTACTATATCGTCAGGTTTTTTGGTGTACTTCGAGGTGACATAGATATTGAGCCATGATATTTTTAGAAGGGCCTTTTGGACTCGTAAGTAACATGAAACAAAATATTTAATCTTGTAAAGTCGTAAACGCATCCAATATGAGGCAGGTCAGATATCTCATGTAAAGCTTATGAGGATATTTTAAACTAACTATTGTTCCATGAAACGTACGTATAACATATAATCGTTAAAAAAAGTCTGTTTGTGGTTTTTCTGGAAGTAGTTCTGTGAGACATAGAAAACTTTTAGATGGGGCTTGGTGACACCTAAAGTTAAGAAAACAATTCCTTGAAATTACATAAAAAGCTCCAATTTGCGGTGAATCATACTTATAATTTTAAGTTTATGAAGATGCCTTTAATCAACAATTGTTCCTTAGAATTTATAATACAAAAATCTTAAATGAGCAGTGTCTTTTCGTGGTTCCTTCAACAAGTTTTTATGTACTTGTGAGGGACACGGAAACTTAAATTTGTAGATGAATCTTCCTGTCCCGTCATGTGAAAATGTATTACATTGAATACTCCTAAGATCTATTGATCAAATTTCCCAATGTTGAGCATTTGGAAATATTTCTAATCAGTTATTATAGCATTTAGTTAATTGTATAGAATCCTTAAATGATACTTATCTACTTGTGGTTCCTTCAGGGAGTGAATTCCTTGGTGATATAAAGTGATAAATTTTAGTTCAAGCTTCTTATCTGTAAGATGATAATTAAAGAAAGGAATCTTGAAAATTCATAAGATTCTCTGCGGTTAAAAGAAAATTCCTATGTTAAATGTATGAGAATACTTTAATTGAAACTTATCGTTTGTAAAAACTCAGTTGATTGGATTAAACAATATTATATTCCAAGTTTAGATGAACTTTCAGATATTCGCCTGACGGAGACAAGCTTATAAAACCTTGAATTATTTTGAAATACAAAAACATTGCTTTGATTACTAAAATGTAGATATTTCGATAACGAGATTTAGAATAGTGTAGTCAAAACATATTTTATAGATAAAACGCCTTAATTTTTAAAGGATTTTCATATATTTTGTAGGTAAACACACTTTTTTAAAACCTGAAAACATAAAATTGATATTTAAATATACAATACAACAGTACATTGTATTAGAGATTATTTAAATAAATGTCACCATCATATAAAAATAAATTTTTAAAGATAAAAATACTTAGAATTTAAATAAATGTGCTTCATGTTTAATTTGGTTAATTAAAAAAATCCTTGAAATTATAATATAATTATAATTACTGAGAAATGAGTTAATACTCAAGAAAAATTTACATAAACATAATTTTTTTATAACTTTGTGTATTTCTACTAATTATTATTTCAAACCAAAACAAAAATTCTCTCCCGGTATTTATTATATTCAGGCTATATTTTTATTATTATTTTTTTTTTTTGTGTAGGTGGAGGAGTGGATTCTTCTCAATCTCAATATTTTATCGTAATTACATAAATATTTTAAGTTTCATTCACGGAAAGCTACTCTGAAGTCCCTATTTTTCTCTCGGACGATATTCTTATACCAGATAATTTTGCAGCATTTGACCCAGTAAAAAAACAGAAGTGGCACACATTTCTAATCGGGTCATGCTCTTTTTGTGTGTATTTTAATCTTGGGTTCAAATATTGAGTATCGAGGGTGTCATTTTAATCCAATTTCATCTTCTAAAAAACCAACATGTATCTACTATCTTAAATATCGGAATTAAAAAATAACAGGTATATAACTGTAGAGAGTTTTTACACATTTTCTCGGAGTAAACTAAAGTTCACTTCTACGTAATTGAGAAAAGTGGTGTCTTTATCGTTTATTGCTTCTAAGCAATTACGTTTTTTTAGGGATAGAAGAGAAAAACGTTTTTATAGGTATTCTCTTAACAATTCCATTTCATGAACATTTTTAACACAAACTGTTATTTACCTACTAAATAGAAACTAATGTTTTGTGTTGTTAAATATTTGTTGTCATTTTGTTTGTTAAATGAAATACATAATTCGAATGTTCCATATAAATATATATTTTCCTTTAAAATATTTCTCTTTTTTCAAAAACGATCACTACAATTAATTTATGTTTATTTTCACTTTAAAAATATACCGGTAGACGTTATTTTGTTCATATCTTGTGATAAGACAATTTTAAACTTATAATGGATCAAATCAACAATGTAATTGGATTAAAGAATGTAGCTAAAAATGTGTGGATAATAATTTATTTAAAGTATTTTTTTCAATATTTGTGTAACATATTTAGTGATGCCTCAACTGATTTTATTTTAAAAGTCTCAATTTTTCAAGTTTAAATTCCATAGTAGTACAGCAATACCATTTTAGTATTTATTGTTAAAATATGAATTATTTAATTTAAGCATACTATTCTCGATATGAATCAAAACTTGCAGTGTAGTTGCTACTTTGATGTTATATTACGTGAATTGTTTTAAATGTTATTGGTAAACAGCTTTTTTGAAAATATCTTGCTGGGTATATCAATATGTACAGATAATTGACGTATAATTTGTATAAAATCTCGTCTGCTTTGTATAAATACTAATAATATTGTATCAATACTTAATAGTACAGCAATGCTCTACTAATATGGAATTTTTACCAAAATCAATGTCAACAAATTAAGGCTCTTTAAGCCTTAATATCAATGGAGGTGTTACTGTATCACGTCGAAATATATTTAAAGAAGTGTTCATTATTTAGATATTATAAACTATAACTATTTAATTTTGTTTTTTTGTCTGTCAGTATTTAATATTTATATCCCTTAAAGTTTATAATTAACTAATCATTATACTTATATTTCTAAAATGAATATATACTTAAACAAGTTGTTATAATAAACGAAAAGATTAACTTAAAACGAAAATACATATGTATATGTGTAATAAATTACAGTTGTGTATCATTCAATAACAACATCAAATATTTAACAGCACGAAACAATGTTTTCCATTTAGTAGATTAAATTGTAATCTTTTAAAGTGAGACATGTGTGATAAAAATGGTCATGAAATGGAATTGTTCTAAAAGAAAACCTACATTACCAACTTGTTTTCTCTGTTATTACTAAAACGACAGTACTACGGGGGAAAAAAACAAGACACTACTTTCTAAATTAAGTAAAAAGGCACTTTAATTCACTTGGAACAAATATTTAAACATTCTTTTGAGCTCAAACTAGTTTCTTGGGGTTTTTTTAGTCCTCCCTCCCCCATAGCTTGATCTTAACACATACGCCTTGAACAAATATTTTTTCTCTCAAAGTATTTATGAAGTTTATCTTATCAAATGATCACTTTGGTGATTTACTTTAATACTGATCTGTCGATAATGTGTTCTTTGGCAAAATCATATCTCTTTTCCAATTGAACTTTATATAGGCACAAAATAAAAGCTATTGATTTTTTACGTTTTAAAATAATTGCCTGGTATGTATTTACAACAATTAACATGTAACGATTGCAAATACTTTTTAGACCCAAATACAGCAGAACGCACACAAACAATAGAGTCAATGTGGTCTTCCTTTAAACTTGCAACAGGGTAAGCGTGAAACTACAGATCTATACTGGACTAATACTTGTGCGAATTGCTCCGGCATAAATGGTATTATAATAAACACTGATCCTTTTTTGTAAATTAATGGAATACTGGCCATCAAAAATGTAAAACGTGAAAGACGTTTTACAAGCTAATATGTTATAGAGTAAATAATATAAGTCACTTTTTATAACTTATTGTATCGTTAATTAAGAAATAATAATTCAAGTAAAACTTTTTTTTTTAACATAACAAGTTTTTAAAACGGACTAAAAAGTATAAAATAATTTTTCATGACCCTTCTACAATTTTGAAGGTGGATTGTTAGTGGCTATGGATATATTTGGAATACTTGGAGAGAAAACGCGGGGCGTAGGCAATCTATGATAGTTAAGGAGGAGAAAATAAATTAAATTACAGTGAATCTCATTTCCGATTTACTGAAATTACCTGTGAAATCATCCGGATTGTCTACTTGTATTATTTACTGGCTAATTTTAGCTAAAATATCTAATGGATAAAAGTGACTAATGAAAGCGTTAAATAAGTTAACGATATTTTAATTGTTATTAGCAATGGATAGTTTGAGTGGACTCTTGTAACACACAGATATTAAATATGAATCAGTTATAAATGGTGCTGTGGACACAGACTGTCTACAGTGCTTGCACCAGAATTTAAATATTTTTCAACTCAGAGAACTTCCTGCATTGTCCCTCTATTCTGAAGGGAATATTATAATCCTTGTAGGATGGTTTAGTACATACAATTTTCTTCTGCAACACATGGTTCAAAATGTGGATAACAATCATACATATGAGATGTTATGTTTTTTTTCTCTATATGTAACTAATTTTGTAAGAATTTGACCAACTTAAGTATATTTTTGTACGTTAGTTAAAAGATTTACAGTGCCTTGATTTGTCGTGTTCGATTTGTATACGATTTTGGTACTAATTTATTAAACAAATATTGAAGTTGTTTTTGTTTAATAATTTTTACCTGTTTACAATCATTTTTAATATTGTTCCACTTAAATGTAGTATAGACATGTGATGGGTAAAAATAATGATGTCAAATTTGTTGCTTATAAATACATTTTGTGGTCCACTGAGTTTAGAATAATATCTTCCGTCATATGTTTAGTGCTCTATATCCCAAACGTATGGTGCTTCAGTATAAATATGGGCATAGTTTGAACATAACTCGGTATAACTCAAAATTTCAACGTAGCTGCAGTAAAAAACGAAAAAATACGATTTTTGCATTATCGGTTCTAACAAGCTAAGTGTAGCAAGTAAGGATTCAAACAAAACGTATTGGTTGGTATCTCACCAAAAATAAGTTCGTAAGTTATTAATAAAAAACAAAACAAATTGTCCTCGGGGTTGTTATAAAATATTTAATTTCTCAAAATAAACTCTACCGATTACGTTCAAATTTAAGTTAAATGTGAAGTTTAGTGAAATTTGAACCCAACCCGTGTAAAAAGTTGCATGTAAAAACATATTTAGGTTTAGGAATAAAACCTTGACCGGCGGCATTATAAGCTCAATTTAAACCATTTACGACCTACAAGAAGAACATGTTTATGGTACAAGCGAAACAACATTATGGTTTTATTTAAATATAAAAAATATTTGTTCAAGGAATGTTCCATCGTCCATTTTAATTTTTTGATTGATAACTTCTGAAATTAAATTTTTGATGACGATTAGTTTTGGTTTTTTTTAGGGGGGGGGATAGGTGAGAAGTTGTGCTCAGTTCACATTGTTTTGTGGAGATCCTAAAAACTAACAGTTTAACTGCTTCGAACTATTGTTTAAAAATATAAATGCAAGAGTCAATTATTCACACTAGGTACCGTTTCTTTATTTCTTCTTCTTCTATTATTATTATTTATTTTTTTAACGTGTGGATTCCAAATATATGTAATAATATTGTGATAATTTTTTACACTTAAAACTTATGTTAAAAGTGTGTTAAATTTTAACATTTTGATAAGCAATTTCTAATCTCTCCCCCCATCTCTCT